>SNQJ01S0007234.1:82562-112183 GCA_010110895.2 Picea sitchensis | reverse complement strand
CGTATTGGGATTTGATACGTTTCTTCTAGGTTTCTATGACTAGGGTGGCGTCATGATGAGTTTCGTCTAATCGCATGAGATACAACAGATGTTCTTCTTCGACAGAAGTGTTTGGGAGGAGTTCGACGACTAGTTTTAGGGAGGTTATCTCACATTCAATCGACAGGATGGCTTCTGGACCATAGACTAACCAGAATTGTGTAAAACCAGTAGCAGACTTAACATATGTTTGATAAGCCCAAAATGATGAAAACAAAATCGTGTGCCAACTTGTTTTGTGAATCCCTATCATTCATCAAAGCATGGTTATGAGGAATTTGTTAATTGCTTCGACTTGGCCATTGGCTTGTGGGTAATAGGGTGTTGAGTTTTCATGGATAAGACCCAACTTTTCAGTGAGTTCGGACATCATGAAGTTTCTAAAGTGGATACCGTGATCGGTGATGATAGCCTGAGGAACACTAAAATGAGCTATGATATGATTGAATATGAATAATATTGTGGTCTTTCCGGTGTTGTCAAATGTCGGCATCACCTCGACCCATTTCGTAAAATAATCTACGGCTACAATAATATATCCATGCCCCCCGGCTGAGTGAGGGTGACATTACATGAAATAGATACCCCATTTCAAAAAAGGACCAACGGAGACCACAGGGTGTAGAGGAGCAGGATGTGACCGTATTTTATGGTTGTAGGTCTGGCAAGTGTGGCATATTTGGACGACAATTATACAATTGTTAAATAAAGAAGGCCAAAAATACCTTGCTCGCAAGATCTTCTGGGTAGTAGCATACCCAGACATATGACCACCACAGGATCTAGAATGGTAGTCATTTAGGCATTTTTTGGCTTCGTCAAACGTGAGGTAGCGTCGAAAAACTAAGTCAATCCCATGATGATAAAGAGTATCACCAAGGATAATATACTAACGGGCTTGGTAGCGTATTCGACGGTAGTCGGTAATAGACAAATTGGGCCGGAAAGCCTAGGTTTGGAGATATATGATTATATATCCATACCAAAGATCATCGAAACTAATCAAGAAAAAGGGATTCATCAGGTAATGAATCGGTTGCTACATTTTCCGTCTCAGAGTAGGGAAAGTTGCATATCAAATCGGCAAACACTAAGGATTTCCTGGACTTAGCGCATTCGAATTCTAAGTCAAACTCCTGGAGTATTATGATCCATTTGGAGTATTTCCCCCCTAGTATTTGACGTGTGAGAATGTGATGCATAGGGTTGCAGTTAGAAATTACCATAGTCTTGCGAGAGAGGATATAGTGCCGGAAACGTTGAACTGCTTGGACGGCTGCCAAGGCCAGTTTTTCAACATGTAAATACTTGGTTTTGGTAGGCGTTAGACTTCGACTCAAGTAATAGATGACATGTTTGTGATGATAATCATCCTCCTGGACGAGAACCATAGCGATGGTGTAATCCGAGGTTGCGAGGTAGAGGAAATAATCACGATTGTAATCAGGTGGGAAGAGAAGCGGAGTACGTGTCAGGGACAGTTTCAAACCTTCGAAAGATTTGTTGGCGATGGTATCCCATACGAACTCAGACCCCTTTTTGAGTAGTCGTGTAAATCCAAGAGTTAGCTCGGCATAGCTCAGGATGAAACGATGAAGAAAGTTTTCTTTCCCTTGCAAACTTTGTAACTAGAGAAGTGAAGAAGGAGGAGGGAGATTGAGAATTTCCTCAACCTTCAAAGGATCTACCCTGATCCCTTGACGTGAAATAGTAAATCCTAGAAGTCAGCCGGATTCTACACATAAAACGCATTTGTGAGGATTCAAGCGTATATGGTAGAATCGACATCGAAGGAAAATGGCTCGGAGGTGTATTGGATGATCTATACGGTGCATGGAATGAGCAAGTAAGTCATCTAGATATGGCTGCACGATGTGCTTGATATCATGGAAGGCATAAGACATAGCGCGTTGAAAAGTTGCACCAACGTTTTTTAGACCGAAAGGAAGTTTTCGATAGGCAAAAGTGCCCCAAGGACAAATAAAAGTTGTTTTATGTTGGTCCACGGGGACGATATTGATTTGATTATATCCGGAGAAACCATCCATCAGAGAGAAGATTTCAATTCCAGCACAATCATCGACGATCTGATCGACGAAGGGGGTAGGGAAGTTATCTTTAGGACATGCTTTTTTAATATCCCTATAATCAACGTACACACAGATTGTGCCTTGTTTCTTATCGATTGGGAAAAGATTGGAAACCCAGTCACTGAGGGCCATTGAGTAAATAAAGATGGATTTGAGAAGTTTCTCAACTTCAAGCTTGATAGCGGTTGCTTTACGTGGGTGGACCAGATGAAGGCGTTGTCGGACAGGTTTAGCGTCTGGGTATGTCTTAATCTCATGCATCACAATGTCGGGGTCAATACCTGACATTTCTTCATAGCTCCAGGTGAAGACGTCACAAAATTATTTGAAAAGTGACTTGTAGGTGAAGATTTCATCAGGGGAGCACGAAGCTCCGATATGCACATTTTCGACAATTCCAGGTTTTATGGATATGTCGAGGGGAATGGTGGGTGATATATTTCTTAAGTTCCCTTCGGAAAACACATCGTGTGTAGAATCGAGAATGGTGGAAATGACGACAACGGTCGACAGGGTCGAGATTCATTGGTAGCTCTCGATGGTGTGTTGTTCCAGGAAGAGGATGGAACGATGATGTCCATCGTCCCAGGGGGTGTCTTCCATAACAGACATAATCATCTCATCCGTGGGAAAAATGACGCGGAAAAGATCTGGAGACAAAACACCAAGAGAGGGGGTAGAAGGAGTTGTCGATTGAATGGCATGATAGGTGGATTCGACCAGACTTAAAGGCATTTCATCGCCGTAACGAAGATGATCACCTAGTTTGGGTAGCATCCATGGGTCGTGAGACGCAGGGGTTCTGTGAATAGAGGTGGAGATCATGTTGATCGAGGTGACAGATGGATGTGGAACATCAGGTGGTGGTATGGGGAAGGTACCCATTAACGAGGAGTCTTTAAGAAGACCCACACTGACGTTCTCGTATCCGGGGGGGTTTTGGCAATGAACGGTATGTTGTCGATACGCATATCTGAGTTAAAGAAGGCTAATTGGTCGATGGTAATGACCTTTCCTTGATGAGGGAAGCAAATGACAAGGAAAAGAGTCAACACAACTGCATGCATGGAATCAATCCAGCTACGGCCGAGTAGAAGGTTGTAATCGAGAGGAGCGTCAAAGACTTCCACTTCAACTTGGACCGTTTTGCCTTTTAACGTAATTGACAACGAAGGGAGGACAACATAAGGCTTAAAACCAGAGCCATTGAAGGCTTTGAGTGTGTTGTGGGATTCATTCAAAGGAGGAGAGTCGATGGCATTCCAACAGGTAATAGACATGACACACGTCGAGGCACCCTCGTCGATAATTGTTCTACAAATGTTTTTGTCAGAGACAATAACTTGTATTTGGAATGCGAGTTGAGGGGGTAACCTTGGAATGTGATCTTCCAAGTCAAAAATTATTAAATTCGTATCCGTATGGTCGATTCCACGAATAGATTTCAACAGTGCCTTCCGTTGTATAGAACAACTTTGAAAGACTTCGAGGGTTGACATCACGGATGGTGCTTGGGCCAGATCTTCAACAATACTGTAGTTCTAGGCAGCACGGGCATGAGGATTGAAATCCGATTTCCGAATGATGCCCTTTGGAGGAGGGCAAGAACTGTGTCGAGTCTTGGTTATTCGAGATGAAGAGGACCATTGGTAGGTGGAGTCATGGGAGAGGGTTGGACCAACGAAGGAGGTATAGCATCAACCTTCTCTTTGGAGGAAGAATAATCTTTGGCTCGAGTGGTAAGTGTGATGTCATTTTGCTTCGAATCTCCTGTACACATTAAGACATAGGATGTATTGGAGGGGGATGGTTGGTCATGAATGACCAATTGGGCCTGTTGTTGAGAAGGGAAGGGTTGTGACAATACGGCCAGAGTGGGTGGTTTTGTGGTCCCTTGAAGGAACTTAGTAACCTTGACTTGTCGTGGAAAATCCTTAGTGTAGTGATCATCACCACATATAAGACAAGGGTATCAGGGTTTGCACTTATCCCTATCATCAACAGGTGGTGTTTTTGTTCTCTCTTCTTGCGAATTATTTTTGTCCTCCTTATTCTTACCCTTTCCCTTTCTGGATTTTCTTTTACCAGCGGGGGTAGATTGAACAAATTTACCGCAGAAGTCTTGTTGGTGGGAGGGGTAGGAGACAAAGCATTTTGAACATTAGAAGAAATGGATTTGGGGTTGCTGCTAGAGGTTTGGATGGAATGCGGTTGGGCATGGAAAGTGCCAATCACACCATCGACCGCATGAGAAACAACAGGAGTGGTTGAAGTGGCAGAAGTAGAAGGACGAGATGCATCAGGGAGTAAGTTGTAAAGAGTACCCGTTTGTGAGTAAACGAGGTCAAGGTATTGAGCATGACTAATGGCCTGTTCTTCCATGACAACTCCACCCATGGCGAGGTCACGACTGATGTCGTTCACAAATGATTTTGTGAACCACTCTGCTAGCAATTGATTGGGAAGTTCGAGTTTGATGAGACATCGTCTCTGTCGCCATTTATGAATGTGATCAGAGATATGAGTGGCTTTGTTCTATTTGAAAGAACTCAAAATCTCGGTCCCTGTTTCATAGCGGATCGGTAATTGGTAGTGGGTGAGGAAAGCCATAGAGAGGGTGTTGAAGTCGATGAAGAAACCTCATGGTAATTCTATATACCACTTCGCGGCGGAACCTATGAGGGTTCACTGAAAAACGCATAAACGAATAGAGTCATCCATCAAGGAGTTGGATGAGCACCAAAGGTGAAAAGTCATTACATGATTGTTTGGGTCCTCTCCTAGTTTTCCATCGAATATAGGGATGTCAGATGGTAGTTTGGCTGGTATGGCGGGCCATTGGGGGGAGTGACGGATCGAATCATTTAAAATCTTAGACATATCCGAGAGGTCCAGGGTGGCTAAGAAAGGTAACTGTCTATTCACATGAGGGTACTGGTGACTTTGGGGAGGGAGTCCTGTCGGCAAACCAGTGGGACCATAAGAAGTCTGCATATAATGTGAAGATATGGGTAGATTTAGTGGTTGTTGTGGAGGCAAGTAACTCATAGGGTTGTACCCTTGAATGGGGGCGTGGGGTTGAGCATTCGAGCCCCAAATAGGATTAGACGTACCTGGATAGGGTTGGCATGTACCAGGGGGTATGACGGAGCTAGCCAGAGGTTGTTTCCCCCCAGTCGGGTGAGGGTTTTGTTGTAAAGATGATTGTAGTACTAGGCCAAATATGGAGGTATGTTTTGTCCATAGGGTGGGGTGAGTGGGGGTTGCCCTCCAATCGGGGGTTCTGTCCCAATTGGGATTTGTCCTGCAAGGCGAGGTTGAGTTGGGCCTCCTTGGTGAAATTTTTGACCAACAAGAATATGGTAATTTGGTGTGAACGATGGAATGGTGCCACTAAGATCAGTGCCTCCAATAGAGGATGGAGGAGATCCTCTAAAAGGGGGCCGAGGAAGTGTCGAAATGAAACCGGGAGGATGGTTCCCAGAAGGAGTGGAACTACCAAGAGTCCCGGAGGAGATTTGCGCAGGAGCGGGAATAGAGGCATTCAACGCATGGTATCCAGGTGGAAGTGTTGGGGTGACTCTGGGCCAAAGAGGTGTGCCAATGGGAGCTTGGCTAGCCATGGTAATCCCGGTGTGAATACTTGTAGAATATGTGTAATGGACCATTTGTGAAGGGAGAGTCAAGATGTGGTCAGCTTGCAGAGCTTCTATACCAGGAAAATAATAAGCAGTAGTAAAAGGTACTGTGTTTGGATCAGATGTTTCGGGTAGCATAGGTGAGACGGTGATATCAATGCCTGATCCTGAGCCAAAGAGATCCCATCTAAAAACGCCAGTAGTCCAAAAAGGATCTTGACCCTCAGGTCCTGGGAAAGGTCCAATCGGTGATCCAGAAGACAGAACAACCAAGTCTCCAGAAGAATTCACTCGCATAATACGTCTCTCAGAGTCGGGATGAAGTTGAAAGTCCTCTCAAGAATTGGTAATTTGGAATCGTTCTAGAGAGTCATTTCTTTCCACTTGTGGAGTGGTAACGTCTTAGACTTCACTTTGTTGAGGAGATCCCTCCGGTGAGTTGGTAGGAAAGGGTTGAGAACCTTCCATATTTTTTGGGGGTAAGCCTTCCATTCGACATGAACGACGTGGAGGGTCAATTGTGATCGAGTTAAAAAACTGATGAAGGAAATTCTAGGGTCAACTTGGGTAAACAAACAACATGTGCTAGTAAAAAATCTAGGAAGGAAAACCAAGCAAACAAGACCTTCTAATTCGGAAGTCACTAGTTGGTGATGAAATCCAACATCGCAACGACGAGACAAGAAGGGGTTGGGCTAGGGTAGAAAAGTTATCTTGACGACCTACTTAATGGACTTACACCCTAGTGCAAGCTCCTACACATAATCATGGGTATACCCTCCAAGGAGCCCGAGTGAATTTGGCCAACGTCGATTCCAGGTACCGTGAAGACTTGCCCCTTCACAGTCACCTTGTGTAAGAACCTAAGAAGATAGGCCACTAAGGTTACCACCAACAACAATAAATCCTGGGGGGACAGTCCACAGTCTGATCCATGCAAGGGTAGGTTATCTAGCCTGAAATCATCTTGAGAGGCTTCCACTCATCATTGTGGGTATACCTTCAAGTGACACCTATAATACGTGCAATCTCTACAACAATATCAACAAAGCACGGTGAGTAACTCTGTCAATATCAATGCGACCTTGGGTTTGACCCTTGTGTGAGAAGGGATTCCCAGGACAAAATGTTGCAAATGGAATTTGACACTCCTGACCATAAGATGCTATTGTGTGTTTTGTGCTTTGGAGAGTGTATCTCTCTGCCTATTCCAAAGTTCTAGCCTAGCTAATGTTGGTGTAATAGATTCCTAGAAAAGAGTTACTAGTTAAATTTTAAAAATTGTGCAATATTATTAAAGGTTGTTGTTACTCAAAGGAAATGGAAATGAAACCGATGTTGTGTGAGACTCTGACCGAACAATGCATAGATAGGAATGAAAGATACCAATTTTCTGTTCGATGAATCCTATTTACAGGAGGGAAAGAGGATTTTTCTGGAACAATCTTGAACTACGATATACTATCTTCTTTGAAATGCAATATCAATGAATCATGAACAATGCCAATTCTCTATTCGTTATATTTCAA
Source organism: Picea sitchensis (assembly GCA_010110895.2). Classification (NCBI taxonomy): domain Eukaryota; kingdom Viridiplantae; phylum Streptophyta; class Pinopsida; order Pinales; family Pinaceae; genus Picea; species Picea sitchensis. The sequence goes on along the minus strand of SNQJ01S0007234.1, from coordinate 104,887 downwards.
CAATTGAATGCCAATATTTTCGAAATAAAAAATTACTTAAAAAGAAAAATGTTTTTTAATTTTCAATAGAAACCACACAATAGTGGTGGAACTAAGAAAAACCAACAACTAATGAAAAACAATATACAACAAAAACCCAAACCAATCTTTCAATGAAGACAAAAATAACAAGCAGACAAGACTAGTCTTTTCAAATGCATGAGGGCAACAATTTTCCAAGTAATGAGCAATTGAGAAAGACAATTAGTCCCAACTTTTAAACNGAGGGCAACAATTTTCCAAGTAATGAGCAATTGAGAAAGACAATTAATCCCAACTTTTAAACTGATCACCAGCTCCCAACCAAACTAGCACTCGAATTTCAGAACCAGAGATTATATCCTTGTTAAGAAAAGGTCAAGAGATAATAGTTGAGAAAAAATGAACAAGAAGAGCTTTCGATTTTCGAAGACTAATCATTCACAAAATCCGAAGTCAAGAAACAATCAATCACTGGCAAAATAATTTCTTTTCAGACACACATACAAATCTGGGCATCTAAGGATACAAAAAACCTTAATCCCCAAAATTTTCAAATGGGTTCGCAGGCAGGCAGTGGTGTACAGTGCGAGAATCAAAGATTCTCGCAGGCTGGACACAAGAAGAGTTCGAGAAGTTCACACTGGACTGAACAACAGGCTGTGAAATCTAGTGATTCTCGCAGGCTACAAAAGGGTGCAGTGCAAGAAGGCCTGAAACTAAGCAAAATTTGGAAAAAGGACAAATTTTTTGAAGGAACTTGTGGACCCATAAAGTCTGTCATGGTCTCCTCAAGACTCATAGATTGATAGAAATGAAGAATGGTAAGGTAAGAGCAAATGGCCAAGGAAAAACCATCAAAAACCACTAAAACATGGGTTTCATCCCCAGTGGAGTCGCCAATTTTGTTATCGGACTAATTGGTAGGTGAGGACAATAATAGATCTCCCTAGATCCACCTGGATCTAGAACAAAACAGGACAGGACACGACTCTTTCCCTAAGTTGTAATCATTGAATCTACTAATAGGAAGGAATAAGTGACATACCTTTATATCATTTCCTTAGGTCTCTGTTGTTCCTACTTCTCTCCGACGCTCTCGTGAAGTCAAGTCTGAGACAACACAAACCAACAAAATTGAATATAGCAAAGTATATTCAATGTCAACTTATGCATATGATCAAGGAATTACACAATAAAGTAAGAGTCACTTTATGGGAAAGGGACATGTCGTTGTATCATATTAATTGAAAGTAGAAGATACAACCTGCTCGCCTTGATGTTGCAATATTCCTTTCAGTGACCCTTGGTTCCAACACACACAATTGCTCTGTACTTGTATGAAGAAGATCCAATTCCTCTTGATAGACCAAACAGAGTCTTCAAGCTTCTGTACAAGCAGGGTTCTTCACACAATTCTTTCACCAATTCTTCATTCAATCTTGCTTAACCTTTTCCAAGAGAAACCTTTCAATATATAGGAGAAGGAGAGATGGTTACATGGATGAGGATGATCCCATCAAATCTAAGAAGTCAGTAAAATGAAAACCATACGAATGCCAACTCATTTTCTAGAAGATTCCCTTCTAGAACCCTCGAGACCTCTTCTCCTTTCCAATCTTAAAAACAGGTTCGCACCTTGTGTATGGAGTAGATTGCGAGAAGTTCGCACCCTAAGTGTGGGTGGCCTACAAGAATGAGGGATTCTCACACCCTAGGCCATAGGCAACCTACGAACTCACCTTAAAAATATGTTTTTGGAAGGAGACAAGAGCCATTTTTCTCAGGCAAAAAGTCCTTGTTGGGAGCCTGAATACACCATTGTTAAAATATCACCAAAATGACCAAAATCATGTGTAACACCTGGAATCAAAGAACTCACAGATAGATAAATAATTATATCTATCACCTGCAGATGGAACCTAACATACATCTACAACATATCATCAACACATAAAGATATTCATTCATGAACTCATAAACACATAAAAACTCATGTGCAAGAAAAACTGCTCTTTGTATTAATATGAAATGCCTCATTACAATGTGTTCGATCTCGGACTGCAACATAGTATCGACTCTCTTCTCTTCTTCTAAAACTAACTCTAGATATCAAAAATATCTTTTTACATGAGGGGGCTCTTCAAGCGCTTCCCTCCATCCTCACCAACTCTCATTAACTTACATTGAATGGCTATCTAGTCTGAATCAGATATATATCTCATCCTTACAACCTATTTAAGGGAACCTTTACTAAAGACTGCGCATTTGCATGGCTTTTTGGCTCTACCATCCTTACAGTCATTTAATACAATTTCAAAATTTGAAAATCGAGAAGGCTGCACCTCTCTCTCCCATCGAATGCACGCTTTGATGTGCTCGTTGGTTGGCGCGTAGCTGGCTTGGAGCGATGCTCCTGCATCATACTCCTCTGCTGTGAAAAAATCATGAGCTCTTGCTCATGAGCTTCCCATATTCACTGTCGAAATCCACCTGGATCCCAAACAGTTCTCTGGAGCTGTCCATCCGCTCCTCTGCTTTGTTGTTGCTGCTACATCTGTTGCCCTGTTTCTATGGCAGGTTCTCCTCTGCTCAGCTTCCCTTTGCTAACTTCTTCTGCTAATCTGATCATCATCCTTCTGATCTCCTCAATTATCTTGTCCAGCTGCTCTAGTGGCTAGCTCTCCTTATGCAATCTTCTCGGCTGCACTTCCTCCTTATCAGTGGGTAGATCAACTAGATCTCCCATGCCATCTTCTTTCTCTTTTGTGGCACTGAGTTGCCATTCTGCTGCAGACTCCAATTATGCAATCCTATCACTGAGCTGCTGCTCAACTTCCTCCTTTGACAGCTTTGCTTCTGCGAGTTCTTTTGTTGGCATATCTCCAACTTCCTCCATCTTTTCCTCAGACTGGAATTTTCCTTCATCTTCTGCTGCATGCATCGACATTACAGACATCATCAAATGTTCATATCCCTGGATGAAGTTTTCGAGCAATTCCTTGGAATGCTCCTCTGCTAAGATCTGCATGATTGTCTCCTCATGGAATTCATCTACTAGTTCTAGATGGTTCGACCAATCCTCCAGCATCTCCAACTCCATCTCCCATGGAGTGAGCATCTCAACTATGTGCTCCTCTTCTTTTCCTTGGGCAGCTTTTGATATCTTCTCCATCTCTTTGACAGTCACAGATGGTTGTCCTTCCTTTTTCACACCTGCATCACAGACACAGTTAACCTTGAAATCATTTGGCCCCATGGCCTCCTTCTCAGATTCTTGTTGCACTATAACCTCATGCGCAATGCTTGTATTAGCCTTTATTGGACTATTTGGCAGGAATATTCTTATCCCTCCAATCATTAGAATGCTCTTCTGATCTTCCTTCTCTATCAGCTGTCCTTGCTGATATGAACTTACCTCTGAGCTCATGCTCCATGTCAGCTCCTCTTACCAATATGAACTTACCTCTGATTTCATCTGCTCTCCCTTGTCCACCTGGTAGTATGGAATTTTTCTACTGCCCACCTGACAGTCTATGAGATCAATCGATCCCATCTCAGTGCCCTCCTGGAAATTTGAACTTTGAGCATGGACTTCCTGCTAGTATACGAGACCTTCACTTGATATATTTTTATTTCCCACCTGGCAATTTGAAAGTCCATCTTTGTCCACTTGGAAATTTATGAGATCTCTCGATCCCATCTCCATCAACACTCTCTGCTGAAATGAACTCTCTTCTGAGCTCCCGAGACTTTCAGACAGTCTCACTTCTTTTCCCCTGCCCACCTGGCAATTTGGGATTTCTTCTCTGCCCTCCTGGCAGTCTTTGAGATCTTCCAACGATCTCATATCATTGCCCTCCTGGCAACCTAAATTTTCTTTCCTGCCCTTCTGGAAGTCTTTGAGATCATCCTGTGACCTCTTCTTATTTCCCTCCTGGAAAATTGAAAATTCATCACTGTCTACCTGGCAGTCTCTGAGATCTTCCAGTGATATTCTCTCCTCATCATCACTGAGATTTCTCCCAGCTTCTGGTTCATAGACATGAACCATATCCTCTTCATCCCTGAGGCTTTCAGCATACCTCAGCCATTCCTTCAACATCTTCCGCTGCCTTTTGACCAACAATTCCTTGACTTACCATTTTACTTTCGTTTTCATGGGCCATTCATATACCCATTGCGATTTTTCATCCTACTGCATTCGAAATGAAAGCTCCTCCATCCTCTCTCTTATCTCAGCGAGCTTCATATCCATCTCTGCTTTACTCATCTGTTGGTGGTTCTTATTTCCACCGCGTCCATGGCCTTTGGTAGCCATCTTCCTGTTCCCGTCTGCCCTCCTGGAAAACCTACCATTGTCACTCTGTAACTGTGAGTGCTTCCAAACTTTTCTTACAGTCGACCTGACTATCTATTTGTTGCTACGTTATACAAGAATCTCTTCAATCCTCTTCATCTAAAATATGTAGATGAAGTCCTGCTCTGATACCACACTGTTGTGTATCACACTACTTCTTTTCCTCTAGCTCCCTCTGCCTAAGATATACAGACAAAATTAGGCTCTGATACCACTTGATGCAACACCCCCTACCTCAGCAGTTCTACGTGACCTCCTGGTCTTAGGAATGTTTTGATTTCTCCTCGAGCCAAAGCAGCTCCTTTAGTTCCCTGTTGGAACCTTCAACGAATCAGATCCACAGGTACTTTATGAAAACTCCACCTACACAAGAAATGCACCAGGCATGAGTCTTCACCTCTAGATGGCCACCAGACATGACCGCGACCCTTTCCGAAAAGGCATTTCGGGTTTTGTGATTTCGAGAACCCTGACGTCGAGAACATTTGACTCTTCGATCCCCCGAACTTCGAAATGATGAAATACCGAAATTATGGTCTATGTGACTGTATCCTCCGTGACCACATGTCGTTTTCGGGACTTTGGGGTTTCCAACACCGAAGTGCCCGACTTCTTGTCCTCGGGATGGTCGAAAAGCTGAATCCCGAAACTATGAAATGTGTGACTGCATCCCCACTACAAATGCACGTCGTGTTTCGCGACTTCAGGGTTTCCAACACTCTGTGCCCCGTTCCTTGTCTTCGGGATCGCCGCAAATTCGAATCCTAAAATGTCGAAATGTGTCCCTGTCCCGTGGCCGACGCTATTCCTCAGAATGATTTTGGGTTTTCGCATTTCGGGACTTCGGGATCCCGACTGCAACAACTCCTTACCCCTTCGAGCTCCTGTTATCCGAAATGTCGAAATATCGAAGTCCAAAATGCTAGTCTTTCGCTCCAAATTGGGATCAACGGCTCATAGCCTCTCATGATCCGAAGGTCTGTGTCTTTTCTGGATTTCATGGGTCAAGAATTATGAACTTTTACCCTTTGCATTCCCGGTAGCCGAAATGTCGAAATCTTCCTTTCGGGAATTTCCCCGAAACCTCGACCGCTTGCCACATGTCCTCCTATTGGACGGTCACGATCCTTTTGAGATTTCATGGGTCAAGAGTCTCGACTCTTGCCCTTTGTATCTCCCGGTAGCCAAAATTCCAAAATAGGCCTTTCGTTCCCTTCTTCACATATGAGGGTTAAGCCTCGTGCAACTTCTCCTGGATCTGATGGCTACCGGTCCATGCACCCAGATCTGACGGCCCATATATCTTTCTCCTGCACACTCTTCTCCTGCTTGCCTAGACGTAGGTTCAACGGTCTAGATCTCATCCTCTCCAGCTGATCTAACGGTAGTTGTGCTCCCTCCTGAGCTTGCACTTCTTCTTTAACTTGGAAGACCTCAAACACTTCACAGGTCTTAGCCTTTTCTTCCTCTGCGAAGCCTGTAACTTTGGCCCCCACCTGTGTTCTAAAGATGTTGTCCCTCCTGATTCCTTGTAGCTATGGCTCTATGCGCAAAGGCACTATTCGTCTCCCACTCCTTCTGTCTGACGAGCCTTTAGACGGGTTTTTGTCTATCAACACTTTACTCAGGTGTCGGCCTGGTGCACTCCTTGCACAGGTCTTTATCTTCTTGCACTTCAATTTCTCAGACCTCTAAGGTCTCTGCCCCTTTCTCTCCTTGAAAGAATGGAAATTCCCTCTAGCAACTTCCTACTCAAGCACTCCTTGCTGAGCCTGCAGGGTGTTCAGTAACCCTATGAAGGTCTTCTCCTGTGACACTTCTCTTTCTCTAAAATCAAAACTAAGTTCTACTCAGTGCACTCCTTGCACTCGCTCGATGCCCTCCTGGCAGAGCTTCTACAGAATCTTCAGTGACCCTATCTTCTTACTAAACTTGAAATAGAGTTCCTCTCCCAATGCATCCTGTGCATTCTCTCAATTCCCTCCTGATAGAAATTATACAGAATCCCTCAATGATTTTGGTCTATCCTATGATCTCTTCTGCACAGACTTACCTCCAAGGTATTCAACAACCTTGAGGATTTTCCTTGAGTCAGTGACTTCAGCTGGTGCGCTCTCTTGGCACGTCTTTGTCTGAATCCACAGAATTCAGAAGTGCACTCTATGCACAGGTTTTCAGAGACCACAATACTTTGTCATGCACTCTTGCATGAAACCTCAAGGAACCCAATCTTGGAATCAAAGAACTCACAGATAGATAAAGAATTCTATCTATCACCTGCAGATGGAACCTAACATACATCTACAATATATCATCAACACATAAAGACATTCATTCATAAACTCATAAACACATAAAGACTCATCTACAGGAAAAACTACTCTTTGTATTAATATGAAATGCCTCATTACAATGTGTTCGAGCTCGGACTGCAATAGAGTCTCGACTCTCTTCTCTTCTTCTAAAACTAACTCTAGATACCAAAAATATTTTTTTACATGAAGGGGATCTTTGAGCGCTTCCCTCCATCCTCACCAACTCTCATTAACTTACATTCAATTACATTGAATGGATGTCTAGTCTGAATCAGATCTAGATCTCAACCTTACAACCTATTTAAGGTATTCTTTACTAAATCTTGCACATATGCATGGATTTTTGTCTCTACCATCCTTACAATCATTTAATACAATTTGAAAATTTGAAAATCGAGAAGGTTGCGCCTCTCTCTCCCATCAAATGCATGCTTTGATGTGTTGGCTGGTTGGTGTGTAGCTGGCTTGGAGCGTAGCTAGCTTGGAGTGATTCTCCTGCATACCAAAGTACGAAATGTCGGTCTTCCACTCAAAACTGGGATCAACGACTCATATCCTCTCTTGTTCTGATGACTTGTGTCTTTTCAGGATTTCACAGGTCAAGAGTTTCTAACTCTTACCCTTTTCATTCCTGGTAGCCAAAATGCCAAAATCCTCCTTTCGAGAATTTCCCCGAACCCTTGACCGCTCGCCACATGTCCTCCTGTTTGACGGTCATGATCCTTTCAGGATTTCATGGGTCAAGAGTCCAGACTCTTTCCCTTTGTATCTCCTGGTAGTTGAAATGCCGAAATAGGCCTTTTGTTCCCTTCTTCACATACGAGGGTTAAAGCTCGTGCAACTTCTCCTGGATCTGATGGCTATCGGTCCATGCGCCCAGATCTGACGGCTCAGATATCTTTCTCCTATGCACTCTTCTCCTTCTTTCCTGGATGTAGGTTCAATGGTCCAGATCTCATCCTCTCCAGCTGATCTAACGACAGTTGTGCTCCCTCCTGAGCTTGCGCTTCTTCCTGAACTTGGAAGACTTCAAACGCTTCATACGTATCAACCTTTGCTTCCTCTACGAAGCCTGTAACTTTGGCCCTTTCCCGTGTTCTAAGGATGTTGTCCCTCTTGAGCTTTGTCGACTCTTGTTCACCAAAAGGATGTCTCGACTTCTACGATTCCTTGCAGCTATGGCTATTTGCACAAAGGCACTGTTCGTCTCCCACTTCTCCTGTCTGACGAACCTTCAAACGTCTGTCTGTCTGTCAACAATTTACTCAGGTGTCGGCCTGGTGCACTCCTTGCACAAGTATTTATCTTCTTGAGCTTCAATTTCTCAAACCTCTAAGGTCTCTTCCCCTTTCTCTCCTTGAAAGAATGGAAATTACCTCTGGAAACTTCCTACTCAAGCACTCCTTGTTGAGCCTACAGGGTGTTCAATAACCCTGTGAAGGTATTCTCCTGTGACACTTCTTTTTCTTTGAACTCAAAACATAGTTCTTCTTAGTGCACTCCTTGCACTCTCTCAATGCCCTCCTAGAAGAGCTTCTACAGAATCCTCGGTGACCCTGTCTTCTTACTGCAATCGAAATAGAGTTCCTCTCCTAATGCATCCTGTGCATTCTCTCAATTCCCTCCTGGCAGAACTTATATAGAATCCCTCAATGATTCTAGTCTATCCTGTGCTCTCTTCTGCATAGATTTACCTCCAAGGTATTCAACAATCTTGAGGATTCTCCTTGAGTCAGTGACTTCAGTTGGTGCTCCCTCTTGGCACGTCTTTGTCTGCATTCGTAGAATTCAGAAGTGCACTCTATGCACTGGTTTTCAGAGACAGCAGTACTTTGTCATGCACTCTTGCATGAAACCTCAAAGAACCCAAAACTGGAATCAAAGAAATCACAGATAGATAAATAAGTCTATCTATCACCTGCAGATGGAACCTAACATACATCTACAACATATCATCAACACATAAAGACATTCATTCATGAACTCATAAACACATAAAGACTCATGTGCAGGAAAAACTGCTCTTTGTATTAATATGAAATGCCTCATTACAATGTGTTCGAGCTCGGACTGCAACAGAGTCTCGACTCTCTTCTCTTCTTCTAAAACTAACTCTAGATACCAAAAATATCTTTTTACATGAAGGGGCTCTTCGAGCGCTTCCCTCCATCCTCACCAACTCTCATTAACTTACATTCAATTACATTGAATGGTTGTCTAGTCCGAATCGGATCTAGATCTCATCCTTACAACCTATTTAAGGCAACCTTTACTAAAGCCTGTGCATAGGAATGGCCTTTTGGCTCTACCATCCTTACAGTCATTTAATACAATTTCAAAATTTGAAAATCGAGAAAGTTGTGCCTCTCTCTCCCATCGAATGCATGCTTTGATGTGTTGGATGGATGGTGCGTAGCTGGCTTGGAGCGATGCTCCTGCATACCGTAGTCCGAAATGATGGTATTCCACTCCAAACTAGGATCAACGACTCATAGCCTTTCCTGATCTAATGACTTGTGTCTTTTCAGGATTTCACGGGTCAAGAGTTTCAAACTCTTACCCTTTTCATTCTCGATAGATGAAATGCCGAAATCCTCTGCTCAGGAATTTCCCCGAAACCTCGACCATTTTCCACGTGTCCTCGTATTGGACGGTCACGATCCTTTCGGGATTTTATGGGTCAAGAATACTGACTCTTTCCCTTTGTATCTCCCAGTAGCCGAAATGCCGAAATAGGCCTTTCGTTCCCTTCTTCACATACGAGGGTTAAACCTCGTGCAACTTTTCCTGGATCTGATGGCTATCAGTCCATGCACCCAGATCTGACGGCTCAGATCTCTTTCTCCTGCGCACTCTTCTCCTTCTTGCCTTGACGTAGGTTCAACGGTCCAGATCTCGTCCTCTCCAGCTGATCTAACAACAATTGTTCTCCCTCCTAAGCTTGTGCTTCTTCCTGAACTTGGAAGACTTCAAACACTTCATAGGTGTTAGCCTTTACTTCCTCTGCAAAGCCTATAACTTTGGCCCCCGCCTGTGTTCTAAAGACACTGTCCCTCCTGAACTTTGTCGACTCTTGCTCTCCAAAGGATGTCTTGACTTCTGCGATTCCTTGCAGCTATGGCTCTCTGCGCAAAGAAACTTTTCGTCTCCCACTCCTACTATCTGATGAGGCTTCAGACAACTGTCTGTCTGTCAACACTTTACTCAAGTGTCAGCCTGGTGCACTCCTTGCATAGGTCTTTATCTTCTTGAGCTTCAATTTCTCAGACCTCTAAGGTCTCTGCCCCTTTCTCTCCTTGAAAGAATGGAAATTCTCTCTGGAAACTTCCTACTCAAGAACTCCTTGTTGAGCCTATAAGGTGTTCAGTAACCCTGTGAAGGTCTTCTCCTCTGACACTTCTCTTTCTCTGAACTCAAAAAAGAGTTTTTATGAGTGCACTCCTTGCACTCACTCGATGCCCTCCTAGCAAAGCTTCTACAGAATCCTCGGTGACCCTGTCTTCTTACTAAACATGAAATAGAGTTCCTCTCCTAATGCATCATGTGCATTCGCTCAATGCCCTCCTAGCAGAACTTATATAGAATCCCTCAATGATTTTGGTCTGTCCTGTGCTCTCTTATTCACAGACTTACCTCCAAGGTATTCAACAACCTTGAGGATTATCCTTGAGTCAGTGACTTTATCTGGTGCGCCCTCTTGGCATGTCTTTGTCTGAATCTGTAGAATTCATAAGTGCACTCTATGCACTGGTTTTCAGAGACTGCAGTACTTTGTCATGCACTCTTGCATGAAACCTCAAAGAACCCAAACCTGGAATCAAAGAACTCATAGATAGATAAAGAAGTCTATCTATCACCTGCAGATGGAACCTAACATACATCTACAACATATCATCAACACATAAATACATTCATTCATGAACTCATAAACACATAAAGACTCATGTGCAGGAAAAACTACTCTTTGTATTAATATGAAATGCCTCATTACAATGTGTTCGAGCTCGGACTACAACCGAGTCTCGTCTCTCTTCTCTTCTTCTAAAACTAACTCTAGATACCAAAAATATCTTTTTACATGAGGGGGCTCTTCGAGCGCTTCCCTCCATCCTCACCAACTCTCATTAACTTACATTCAATTACATTGAATGGCTGTCTAGTTCGAATCAGATCTAGATCTCATCCTTACAACCTATTTAAGGAAACCTTTACTAAAGCCTGCACATATGCATGGATTTTTGGCTCTACCAGCCTTACAATCATTTAATACAATTTCAAAATTTAAAAATTGAGAAGGTTGCACATCTCTCTCCCATCTAATGTGCACTTTGATGTGCTGGATGGCTGCTGCATAGCTATCTTGGAGTGACGCTCTTGCATCAAAATGTGAAATATTGTCTTTGAAATTGGCCGTTGAAATTCTCCCCAATACCTCTGTCGAAGAGGAGCATCTTTTGTATCTGATGCAACTAGACGAAACTCATCGTGATGCCACCTTAGTTATTGAAACTCAGAAGAAACATGTTAAATCCCCATATGACAAACATGTCAAGCCACATCTTTTTTCTAAAGGTGATCTAGTTCTCCTTTACAAGAAAGATCCTGATTTGCTAGGGGCTTGTAAATTCGAGGCCATGTGGCGAGGTCCTTAAATTGTCAAATGTGTGTTGGATAAGGGAGCTTATGAGCTAGTTGATTATGATAGAATCCCTTTGAGTGAACATAGAAATTGGATTTACTTAAAGAAGTACAATTCTTAATTCATTTTTGCATGAGTGCTTGTACTTTTAGTGTATCATACTCTTGTGTGATTTTTCGTTGTTTGGTTTCGACCTTTAGCTGCTCACCGTGTGTTGTTCTTGGTCTCCAGATGTCGGTGTCTCTACTACCCTATATTGTCTTCGCTAATGGCGCTAGTCACAATACTGAGAAATTAGCATCTGCTTCTTGGGCAATCTATGCACCTACAAATGAATTGATTACTCTACATGGTGTTTTCCTTGGTTGTGCAAATAACAATATCGTGGAATACAGTGCATTCATCGAATTATTGACCGATGTTGTGTCATTTGGAATCCTTCATCTTATTGTATGACTCGATTCACGGTTAGTAGTCCCAAGGTAGAGTAATGTTTACTCCATTCGAAGTCCTACGTTGTTAAGGGTATATTTACGAATTCGCCTCTTGGAACGTCGTTTTGATTACATTGAATATCAACACATTCCTAGATGTCCAAATACATTAATAGATGCTTTAGCCAATTATGTGTTAGACACAAATTTTAGACATTTATTGTTGGCACACAGGGGCAGACCCATGGTTCAACTCTTCAACAACGCACCAACAAAACCCTAACTACCGGCCCTTTCAGCAACACTTGCGAAGCAAATGAAGTCTCACCCGAGGTAGAGGCAGGGGTGGTTACAGGACTCCAGTGTCTACAACCTTAGATGGGACACAGATATGTGATTACAACACATTAACAAAATAATTAGCAATTATCATTCATTAGTATCTAGCCTGTATTTACTTGGCAGACAAAATCCTAATTACAGAGCAATGTAATATTCACTCAAATCAACCACATCTAAACCCTTATCATAAGGAAAAAGATAAGATCTAACATTCATTCATATCACTAAGAACTAAGCTATCATATCATGTCCATCTAAGCATACATTACTATACTAAGAATTAACCATATGAACAATAAAACAATCACAATGAACAAAGCAACCATAACACAAGATATACGTGGTTCACCCCCTAGCCTGGGGATACATCCACCAACTCTTATTCTCTTTATTATCTTCAGTCAATCATCTACATGCACATAGCCACAAGATCCTACTCCGCATAGGACAAGAGATCTTCATGCACTCAGCCAGATCCTCCTTCCCCAAGCTAGGTTACAACACAAAGCCTTTACACAATCTCTTATAGTCACTTGCACTTAGCCTTGCAAACTTCACACAATATGCACAAAGAATGTACACTATCACTTGCACTTAGCACATCATCACACAGATGTCTATATCGTCCTTCATGTCTCTTCTTACATCGCCTAGACATATATTTATACATTATGAAATGGGCCTAAACATGGGTAAACCCATGGGTCAACATCCCCATACCTGTTACATAATCCCAAAACCCAAAAATCCCTAAACATGGGCCGAGATACCACGATATCTTCTTCGACTTGTGCTCCACCTTCGATATCCTGTCAAAGTCCAAAAATAGGTCAAACCTGACCAAGGATCTCTAAAACTTGGTCAAGGGTGAACATGCACCCAACACTCACTTGTGACTCATCCTGAGTCACTCTTCTTTAGTTAATTATGCCTCAAAAGACTCCATCTTGGCTCGAGCTTCTTCGATGTGTTGTTATTCCAAGGCCTCCTGATCGAAGAACTCCTGAAGAACTCCGTCGTTCACTGGTCCTTCCAAGAATTGCTCAAATGTAGTGACTACTTTCTTTAGTTCTGCTCCTCATCCTTCAATCTCCTCAAACAATTGACAAGCTGTATCCGAGACTGGTTGGAGCCACTGAGTCACTTCCATGAATTTTCTCTATATGGTGTGGACTTGCTGTTGAACAGTGAGTTGTTCTTGGGATCTTTTCATTCTTTCAACAACAGATAAGAGGTTCAACTATGCCTGTACTGTTGTTTCTTATTGTTTTGCCTCCTAGAGTTGGGACTCTAGTGTCTTTAGTTCAGGATCCTCAGTAAGTCATTCATAAGTCTGTACACTGTGATCACTGATCTGTTTACATTCCATGGAGAAGGTCTTGATTCTATCAAATGCACTCCGAGTAGTTGCTTCTCTTTGATCTCGCAGATCCTGCAGAGTGCGTGGCACTGCTTGTATCTCTAAGTCTGTTATTCTTTGTTGAAGTTGTTGAATGGCTTCATCAAGCTTCGCTACTTGATGCTCTACTAGGTATTATGCTTTTTTCTCTAAGCCCATCACAGAGTGAAGTTCTCTGCTGACTGCTTCTTTTAATCCAATCTGCTCCGCGAGCAACTGTTCCTTCTCTCCCTCGATTTGTGATTTATCTTCTTCGAACTTTGACTAGATGGAATCCTTTTCCTACTGCGCAATCCTACGTTTCTCTATCACCGCTTCTTGTTCTTCTTCAGGGCCATTGTGGTCTGTTCCTTTTCTTCTTGGGTGTGACAAAGATGAGCTTCGGTCGTATCGTCTATTCTATGGAGTTGGGCAGTCTCGTCTCCCAACTCTGGTTCTTCTGATGGCAGGGGCGCAGTGTCCACTGTGCGACTGGAGTGAAGGGCCTGCTATACCCCTCTAAGTTTTGCCTCAATTCTATCATACATGGCTGCTTGTTTGGCTTCGTTAATCTGCAAAATGTCCTGCGAGGCATCTGATACAACTTTGGTGATGAAGTCGAAGTCAACGAGCGTGAGCAAGGTCTACAACTTGGTCTTACTAGCTCTGGATTTATTTCGTGAGATAGGTTTCGTGGAAGAAACCTTTATGTTCTTAGATGGATCAGTCTCATCAACAGGATCCCTAGGTGGTGTTACTTTGCCTTGATTTTTCTGAACTTCTTTCCCATTGTTCTCTTCTTTATCTACTTCTTCGTTACCTCCTCCTCTAGGTGATTCTGAAGTAGTTTTGTGTGATGCACTACTCAGGTTCTGTACCTCTTCTATCTTCTTCCTTCTGTTGGTTTCAGGTGTGTCATGTTCTTCGCGAGTGGCCTCTGGGCTTCCGATTAGTTTGGTATCGAACAATTCTGTGGGGTCAATAGGGATAAGAAGCTCTGCAGGCTAGTCCTTAGTTATCTCTTCTAGTTCCTATTCTGTAAGATTATAGTATGACTGAAGTTATTATTTACTCTCGTCTGCACACACAGTGATATAAGTAAAATTTCGATCTATGCGGAACATCATAAGGGGACTGAATCGGTGTAAGGTGTTCGGTGTCATATGAGGAACAAATTCAATGGATCTATTTAACTACAGATAGTAGGTATGGAATACTGCATTCGACTGCCACTATTTTCCCATATCACTTGAATACTAGAGCATGGTGAACTTCGCAGTGAGCGTCTCGAACGGCTCAATGTTGGGGAAGGTCACACCTTCCTGCATCTCGCAAGATGTAAATGCGAGGAGGATCATGAGCCAGCTAAAGTGGAACTCATAGCCCTGATCCTGAGCTTCACAGAAATCCAATTCTAACTGGTTGAATAAGTACTTTTCCAAATTCATCTGTAGTCCTTCTACATATTTTCGAGCGAGGTCAACAATGAACCTTGTGACCTATTGTAGTGTCCCCAAGGCCGAGTCCCGTTGCAAACCATGTTTTGAAATAAATTGTAATTATGTTTTATAGGCTGGTGAGCCAAGTTCTTATAAGCTGCAGGATTATGTGTTTGTTAGGCCTGGGAGCCTAAGTGTTGAAGGCCAGGAGCTTGCTGTTGTATATGTAATCATGTAGAACAATTAATAAAATATAAACACCACCAGGTGCAGACCGACCACGATGAATGAGTGAAGGGGGACTGAGCATCCACAGAGTGGGCAAGGAATTAGGGGCTGGAAGGTGGGAAAGGGGCTAAGTGTTGAGCCTAGGGGCTAAGCCTAGAGGGCTTAAGCATGGGAATAATATTTTAATATTATTCCAAAAGATATGTGCATCATATGTTTTTATCCTATGTCCTTTTGGAAGGATGCATGATTTCCCAAGTTGTGGGAGGAACGCGTGATGGTGGAACGCATGCAGTCCCATGGGTGACAAGTGTCAACCCTAGTGCATGCGAATAAAATGGCCAGGGTGAGCCGTGAGAAGATTCCATTCCCATTGCACCAGATTGTCTGAACGCGTATGGAGCTCTGAGCAGTACGACTAACCCGATTCCTGTAGAGAACCTTCGTAAGACCCCGTGACTCGAATGTCTGGGTCTGATTCTGAGAAAACCCGTGCGTGTAACCCCAGCCTACGAGAAGCCTGTGTTGATTCCAAGGAAGAGTCTTTTCTTGTTCGGGAAGGCTTAGTGAGCCTATGCGAGCATTCCCTGTTCCGAAGCCGTGACTGTGAAGCCATCCTGTGATTTCCGAACCAGTTTTTGGAAAGCCTGTGTCTGTTTTCCCATGGGATTGTTGAGACTACGCAGTACTAGACTGCGTGAGGATTGTTGGCCTATGAGCGACTCCCTCCGGGTGAGAGAGTGCACAGGGGAAGGAGAGAACTCTTGGAAGGAACCCTGTAGCTTCCATAGAGCCCGGAGACTTCCGGTCCGGTCTGTTCCTGTAACCCAAGGTAAGGGAGATTGGCAGCCGAAGGACTGTCCAGGTGACAGAGAAGGTGCATTCTCCTGGGGTGGAACATGCATGTGGGGAATGAGGGTCTGTGGGCAGTGAGCATGGGATATTCCTGGGAGAGAATTTCGTCCTTGTGGTTGTGTGTGACTGTTTTCCATGTAACCTCAGCCTGAGCCTAGATTCCTTGCCTTGGGGTGGAGCTTAGTCCCAGCTTGGGGGTGACCCACTGCTGAGTTGATGAGAAATGCAGTCTAAGGCTGGGAGGTTCGTGGAAGGCCTGCATTTGGTTGGTGGATCCCACCATTGTTACAATATAAGTGTCTAACTATGTTTTATCACATTTTGTCATGTATCTACTGTATATGTTATCATGTTTTCCGCTGTGTATACGAATTAATATGGAATGCTATGGATCGTTTAATTATAGCAGTGATGATATGTTTTACTCTGAGTTAAATGTGTTTAATTGTTTAAATGCATGGGATTTAGTATATTTGTATGATCTTTGTACAAATGATGTGTACAAATTGGTATCAGAGCGCGAGTAAGCCCAGAGTTCCAAAATGGGTGTGCTACAAATTGGTATCAGAGCGCGAGTAAGCCCAGAGTTCCAAAATGGGTGTGCTAAAAATTGGTATCAGAGCCAAGGTTTCGACACTGAGCCTAGATGGGCCAGTGGAGCGGTCTTTGGACCGAGAATGCGAAAGGAAATTAGGTCTGGAGGACCAATTTCAGATCTTGGTTTGTTCCGAAGTGTCAAGTAGTTGCTTGAGCGTGCTTACGATCTCATGAAGTATAGCGGCGAGTGAAACCGTAGATGGTGTGGTATATGGCCACAGGGAGACAGGTCTATACACCAATGGTGTTAGAACCTTAGGATCTATTCGGGAGGGAAGGCGAGCCCTCGTGACCGTCGGATCTGGAAAAATGTGTGTAGGGATTAAAATTCCTTTTGAAATACACAGGAATGTAGAAATCGCGATACACAAAATTCTGAATTGGTTAGGAACCGTATGAGCCGTCAGATCTCGGCCGGAAAACCCGTCAGTCGTTGGATCAGTCGGGAGATTTCCGAAGGTTAAACCTCAGAGACTAGGGGCAAAAGCTCCGAAATAGATCTAGACCGTCCGAAAGATGGAGGACACGTGTCGTCAGATTTCCCATTTCGGGAAATCGGGAATCGTGATATCGGGAGTCACGAAGGAGGTCGGAAATTTTCATGGTAAAAGTCCCAGGAACGATCTGAGCCATCCATCAGTTGGGACAAGTGGGAGAGATCGGGAGCCCATCGGCATATCGGGGTTCGATGTTTCGCGAATCCTGAAGATAAGGTACCCGAAACATTTGAAATCACGAAATCACGAATTAGCGAGAAGCGGGGAGGACCATCCATTCTTGGGGACGCGTGGCCAAAAACAAGGCATTCGGGAAAGTTCCAGAAGGAGAGTCATCCATCGGGAAATCGGGGTTCGGGGAATCACGAATCCTGAGGACATATGTGTTTCGGCATTGGAAAGTCTGAAACCTCGATAGGAGGTATGACTGTGGTCATATAAGGGGAGGTCGTGTGAACCACGATTCTAGCCCATAGGGCTAATGGGAGTTAGAGCGCATCGGCGTTTGGAAGCTCAAAACCTCTAAAGGATCGGGACTTTCCATGGTGGAAACCCCGGAGCAGTCGTGGGCCGTCCGATTTGAGATGGCCACGTGTTGAGAGATTACCCGTTTCGCAAAATCGGGGATTCAAGAGTTCCATTGACAAAGAACTCGGACACTCGTCATGATAAAATCCCGACCATACTTTCGAGACGTTAGCATGTGGCACTTCCCGATGAATGGATGGGATTCCTTCGGGGAATCTCCGGGTCTGTAACGACCGTCCGATGTGAGAAAGATCTGACCGTTGGATTTTTCTAGGAATGGATGTGGAGACATGGAGATGTACCGTGTGTCAGAGGGTCGAAAAGAGAAGCGAGAGTGGTGGGACCCTAATGATGTCACTGAACGTGATGAGGATCCTCCGAAACGTACCACACACCACTTTGGTAAAGGGCGACAGCTGTGTTGTAGACCTGAAGAATAAGGTAAAACAAAATTTTGGAAGTCGGGGGTTTGAAAGGAGAGTTAAATGGGAGTTCTCCAGTACCGAGACTCTTAAACCCCGAAACCTGAAGTTACGAAATCCCGAAGTGTCGAAAACTGATGTTTCAAAAGCCCAAAAAGTTCAGAGCCGAACGAGAGCTCAGAAAACCCATTGGAATCGAAATATCTTTTGTTCTTGTTCGTATTAGTTATAAATATTTTGGATTGATCATGAAGTTTTGATGGTCTGAAAAACTTCAAATTTAATTGCACAGTACATGTGCAGAATTCAACGAAGGTCAGGACTCTAGTTAACCAACGTCGAGTATGGAGTGGGGAAAGGTGAAAATTACCCCTAAAACATGAGACGAACGGGAAGGAAAGGATGTCAATATGGGAGTGAAAGGATCGAATCCAATGGGCATGGAAAAGAGAAGGATAAGGAAGGACACATAATGAAAATCATTGAAGGATTGCAAAGAGAGGCCAAGGCTCGCCGATCTGATAGCCGAAAGCTCATGAAAGTCAGGTATCGACAGGGTGAATTAAACTTAAAATTTTTTAGGAGCTTGGAAAGAATAGAGAAGAAACTCGAGAAGGGAAGAGACTCAAGTACGACGGAGAGTCGCAGAACCCATGGGAGAAAAAGTAGGTCGAGGAGTGGTATCCGACGTCTTAGTTGCTCCCAAAGACATTATGACAGGGAGACACACAGTGGTTCAAGCCCGTCCCCTACCAGAAAACATCGAAAATCTGGAAAGGAGGAATTGAAAGGGGAGATGAACAAGATTAAACCTCCAACATTCGATGGAAAATATAAGGAGGAAGATGCTGAGACCTGGTTGCTTGGCATGAAGAAATACTTCCAACTGCAGAATTATTCTGCCCATGCAGAAGGAAGAATTGCAATGTATCAACTGAAAGGAAAAGCATCCATATGGTGGGATCAGTTTGTGCAGGTGCAACACACCAGAGAGAAAGAGGTCACTTGGAAGGAATTTAAGAGGTATTTTGAGAAGAAATATCTGACCAAAAGATACTATGAAAGAAAGATGAAGGAGGTCTTCGAACTCAAGCTAGGAAGCATGACTATTGATGAGTATGAACGAAGTTTTCTAGAACTACTGAAGTATGTTCCATTCATCAAAGATGAGGCTGTCAAGATTCAGAGATATCTTAGTGGACTGCCACCTTCCATTGGTGACAAGATTCAATATGATGATTCTAAGACCATGGAAGAAACAATAAGAAGGGTGAAATGCTTATACGAACAACAAAGAGAAAATCCTACCTTTAGGAAGGTTTGGGATGATCGGAGGAAATTTAAGAAGGAACAGAGGTAGAAGGGAAGCAATCCTTCCTTTTTTAGAAACAATCCTTGGGGACAGTCATATTTTAAAGAGCCTAGGAAGGTTGAAGGGAGTGAGAAGATGCCAAGGCCTCCACCTATGGAGTGTTGGGGTTGTAAAGGGAATCATAGGTACAGAGACTGCCCCCACAGAAAAGACAAAGCAAGAAATTTCCATACTGTTCAGCAAGCTAGAACAGTGGAGGATATGGGCAGCAGAATGTTGAGGATCTATGCAGCCCTGGACAATAAGAAAGCAAAATTTCAATTGCACATGATTGAAGTGGAAGGTACGATCAATAACCGACAACTTGTTATTTTAATTGATTCAAGGGCTAGCCATAGTTATGTAGATCCTAGAGTGGTGGAAAGTTTGCATCTAATGAGAAGAAAACATGAGAAGTCTTGGTCAGTGCAGTTAGCCACAGGGACCAAGAGGAAGGTCACTGAATTGGTTAAGTCATGTTCAGTGGACATGAAAGGAATGAGCACTAAGGCTGAATTGAACATTCTGCCTTTAGGCTCATATGATTGCTTAATTGGGATGGACTGGTTGGACCAACACCATGCTCTTCTGGATTTCCGTAACAAGAGGTTCACATGCCTGAACAAGGAGGGAAATCAGGTAACAGTCCAAGGAATTCCCAGAGCCATGGCTATTAGGGAAATCTCAGCCATGCAGCTGAAGAAATGTTACCGCAAACGCTGTCAATTATTTGCATCTCGGGTGGAAGAATCATCCCAAGATGTAGTATCGAATCTGGAAGACCACGAAGTACTCAAATAATTCAAAGACATATTTCAGGAGGTACCTGGACTACCTCTGAAGAGGGACATCGATTTTTCTATAAATTTGATGCCTGGAGCAGCTCCAGTTTCAAAGGCTCCTTACAGAATGAGTATGCCAGAGCTGAAAGAGTTGCAATTGCAGCTCGAAGAGCTACTAAAGAAAGGTTACATTTTCCCCAGTGTGTCCCCTTGGGGAGCCCCGGTCTTATTCGTGAAGAAGAAAGATGGTACGCTGAGGCTGTGCATTGATTTTCGACAGTTGAATAAGGTCACTGTCAAGAACAAGTATCCTCTGCCAAGGATTGATGATCTTTTTGATTTGTTGAAGGATGTAAAAATATTTTCAAAAATAGATCTCAGATCTGGATATCACCAAGTGAGAATAAAGGATGAACACATTGGCAAGACCGCCTTTAGAACAAGGTACGGTCATTATGAATTCACAGTGGTGCCATTTGGACTGACAAATGCACCTGCTGTTTTCATGTGCTTAATGAATGGAGTGTTTAGAAATTATTTGGACAAGTTTTTCATAGTCTTCCTGGACGATATATTGGTGTATTCCAAGACAGAGGAAGAAATGAACAACACCTAAGAATGGTGTTGCAGGTGTTGAGAGAACACCAGTTGTACGCGAAACTGAGCAAGTGCTCTTTTTATCAAAGGCAGATCCATTACTTGGGACATATTATATTTGGAGAAGGGATCGTTGTGGATTCTGAAAAGGTACAGGCTATTCGAGAATGGCCAGTGCCAAGGAATGTGGCAGAAGTTAGATCTTTTATGGGTCTGGCGGGCTACTATAGGAGGTTTATAGCCAGATTCTCAATGATAGCTCATTCTATCACTTCCTTGCAAAGGAAGGAGAAGAAGTTCCAGTGGACTGAAGAATGTGAGAGAAGCTTCCAGCGATTGAAGCAGCTGCTAACTAGGGCTCCAATCCTAAAGATTGAAGACCCAAACAAGGATTACGTAGTGTGCAAAGATGCATGTAAGGAGGGGCTGGGAGGAGTTCTCAGCCAAGAGATATTTGTAGTTTGTTATGAATTACGAATGTTGAAGGAACATGAGAAGAATTATGCCACTCACGATTTAGAGCTGGCAGCAATCGTCCACGCCTTGATGAAATGAAGACATTACCTCATGGGCAAGAGATTTGAGTTGAGGACCGACCATAACGGTCTGAAGTATTTATTTGATCAGCCAACCTTAAATGCCAGGCAAATCAGATGGTTGGAGTTTCTGTGTGAATATGACTTTGATATCAAGCATATCAAGGGGAAAGAAAATAAGGTGGCTGATGCACTCAACAGAAAGGTGCATGAATTACATGCTGCAACCATTAGCATGTACCGGACTGAGATGAAAGACAAAATTTTGGAAGCTGCAAATACTTATTTGCAGTACAAAAATCTTGTAGAAAAACTATAGCAGTGTGAAGAACAACAGCCCAAGGAAGGACACACCATGGGAGCTGATGGTTTACTTTTGTATAAAAACAGAGTGTATGTACCCAATGTCCGAGAATTGAAGCTGGAAATTCTAAAGGAGATGCATAATGTGGCTTATGCTGGACATCCTGGATATCAGAAGAATGTGGCAGCAGTCAAGGGCCATTATTTTTGGTCAAGTTTGAAGAAATAAATCGCTTAATACATCGCCAGATGCATGGAGTGCCTAAAGGTTAAGGCTGAGCACAGGCACCCAACAGGGTTGTTGCAGCCTTTGCATATTCCTGAATGGAAGTGGGACATGGTAACAATGGATTTTATCACAGGATTTCCAAGAACAAGCAAGCAACATGATTCAATCATGGTGGTGGTGGACAATCTTACTAAAGCTGACCATTTTATTCCACTGAAAACCACCCACAGAGCAGCAGATGTTGCTGACATTTTTCTAAAAGAAGTTGCACGCTTGCACAGAATTCCTAAGACAATTGTGTCTAATAGGGACCTGAAATTCACTTCAAATTTCTGGAAAGGATTGTTCAAAGGATTCAGAACGAATCTGAACTTTAGCACAACATATCATCCCGAGTCTGATGGACAGACAAAGAGAGTAAACAGAGTAATAGAAGACATGCTGAGAATGTATGTGATGGATAAACCATCAAGGT
>SNQJ01S0007234.1:29256-82552 GCA_010110895.2 Picea sitchensis | reverse complement strand
ATGTTTTATCACATTTTATCATGTCTCTACTGTATATGTTATCATGTTTTCCGCTGTGTATACAAATTAATATGGAATGCTATGGATTGTTTAATTATAGCAGTGATGATATGTTTTACTCTGAGTTAAATGTGTATAATTGTTTTAATGCATGGGATTTAGTATATCTGTATGAGCTTTGTACAAATGGTGTGTACAAATTGGTATTAGAGCGCAAGTAAGCCCAGAGTTCCAAAATGGGTGTGCTACAAATTGGTATCAGAGTGCGAGTAAGCCCAGAGTTCCGAAATGGGTGTGCTACACCTATGTAGGTCTACTCTTTCTCACTATATTTCCTCCGATCAGCTGGAAGGCCAGGCACATTGCACCATTCTATATGGAAACTACATTGTAGCCTCGTGTCCTCTTTTCTACATCGCCATAGGTATCTTTAATCCATTGTGCTAGGGCGCGACCTGCAACCTTCCCTGGGTAGAAGTCTTGCAGTTTGGGTCCCTGCATGCTCAATCCAATGATCCTATGGATCAACTTTGGTTCAACGGTGATGCGTCTGTATAGCCAAAGATAGACGCCATGGTAGCAGGACAATAGGAGCATAATTCACGTGTTAACTTCCTGGTGCCTTCCAAAATGTGGTATCTTCATCACGTTCAAGATAGTGGACTGCGCGAGGTTCATATTCCATGGTTGGGGGATTATCCTCGAGTTCTTCCCCTTTGTCCTAGTCAAGTACCTATGAGGAAAGAGCATGTTGTGATTCTTGCAATACCATAGGTTGAAGTCGCTGAATTTTAATGTCATGATCTTGTCTAGCTAGGTTGTAACTGCACGTATCCCTTTCGGGAGGTACTGAGTAACCAGGGTGTAATCGAAGTCCCTTGGGACACTGTCATGAATCACTGCGCCAGCCAGGGGTGGTATGTAGTCAGGAAAGATAGATGGGATCAACTTCACATTCACCAAGTCATCTCGATGCTTGGTTGTTTCTCGGTTGCAACTCAGGATGGTCCAGATCCGTGAGCAGTCAACTAAGAGGCTTGCACTCCTCTCGTTGATGAGGCCTGGATTCTTGTGGACATTACTTTTTCGGCCATTAAATCAATTAGAAATTCTTCCACCAACTTCTCTACGACACTGAGTTCATCCAAAATGAACACTCAAGATCAGATAACTCAGGTCGATGATTGAAGGTTCAATGCAATAGAACAAGTGTTGATCTCAGTAAACACAACGTGGTAGCAATGAGTTCTCTCATTGGCACAGATACAATTTGCAAAAGTATTCTCAGTGCAACAGTCGACGGAATAAGTGGACAACGATGTAACGGATGTATCCAAGGTCTGAGAAGCCTTCATCAATGTAGTTATGTCTGTTACGACGCGGTACCAACAGTCTGATAATGAGCTTTCTGGTCATAATGGTTGTTCTAACCCTTCGGGGTGTCAGTCTAATGGTTATAATGCTTCTAACAGTCATATCGCTCCGCCATGGAGAAGTTCCATGTTACGTTGTTCTGATATCCCAACGAATTTCCATTTTTTCAAACCTTCCTTCTACAAAGTTCCCTCTGGAAGCTCCTGCAATTTTTCTAGCTTTTCTCTCTTCTTACTGAGCTTTCTAGATTTCTTCCCTGTGATCTGTGTCTTGGTATTCATATTTTTATTCTAATTCTTATCTGTACTCAACATAGTAACTTAGCGTTGATGAGATTCTATCATAGGGTTCAAGGGTAATACTTCTTTTTTGTCTAGGGTAGGTGATCTACTTTCTTGTATGGACAAATATTGTAAGTCTTCCTCATTTCTTTCATCTTCGACATCCATATTTCTGGTCCTTAGTAGCTTTGACTGGTCTTCTTGTTCCTTCAGTAAGTGTGTTATCCTCTTCGTCATGAAGTCTCTTATTTCTTGTTTCTTCTATTCTAGGGCTTCCTCATATTTTCTTTTGGTCTGATCTCTCTCAATCCAGGGGCGTTGTTCTCAACGAATTTAACAACCTCAAATTCTTCCTCTGTCGAAGTTCCATGAGCATGGATAGAGGTCTGGGTAAGTATTTCACATAGGGTTATCAATTTTCCTCTAAAGAATCCTATTCCTCCTAGTGAAGGAACCATAACAGGCCTTCCTAAAATTTCCCAAGTACTTTCTTCCATGACATTCACCTGTGTTTGCTCATCCATAACACAGTCTATGTCAAAGTCTCCTATTCTTTCTTCTATAAGTTCTTTTTCTTTGAAGATCTCTGATAAATTGATATCTCTGTGATTATTCAGGGTTTCTTTCATTCGTAGTAATACAGTCTCTAATTTTTTCTCAGGTTCTACCATGGTCTTAGTTTCCTGGCATTCCTCAGGTTTTTCTGGTCTCATATTCATTCTTTCAACCTTAGAAATCATTCTAGGGCAATCCAAAACTTCATGGTCCATAGATTTACAACAAAGACAACTAGGTCTTCTATCAGGGAAATCCTTAGCAATATGGCTCGGTCTTCTACAACTGTAACAAAGAGTTAATCCTCTCTTTATCTTAAATGATCCCCAACTTTTTTTGTACTTCGCACTAGGGTCACAATAATTAACTTGCAAAAAATTCTTCCTAGGATCCTGCATCCATTTGTTAGTGCAAACATTCTTTCTATGCATAGGAATAACATATCTTTCATCACATATACTCATATCAAACCTTCTTTCTTCTAACTCTACCCTAGTTTTCATACTAGGACAAAATTTATCAAATATACCTAGATCCATACTTTCGAAACAAAATGTTTCGCTTATCTTACCTTTCTCAAAGCACAAATCTTTCAAATCTTAAAAATTTTCATCGTTCTTACCTCTTTCAGAGCATAGAGCATTCATATCTGACCTCTTTTCTCCAGATATACTTCATTTCTTAGTACAGATCCTCGCAATTCAAGAAACATATCTACACACAAATATTTCTTTCTTTTCCTCAGTTCACAACAATCACAGTTTCAGGTCCCAACTATAGAACCATTTGTTGGCACACAGGGGCAGACCCAGGGTTCTGTTGGTTGTGGAGACTGATTATCTTCTTGATCCAGAGGTCCTTTCTTTCATCCGTGTTTATACCCCATGGAGACTTTACACCCTAGAATTATGTACACTCTTCGACATGGGGGAGTGCAAAGGGGGGGTACCCCCTCTGCAGGGTCTGGGGGAAAGCGAGCCCCCGAAGGAAAAATTGAATGTAAATGTATGTTGTAATTTCATTGTAAATCTGGACCATTCATTATAAGGTCACAGATCTAATGGTAGAAATTATGTTAGGGTTTTTTTCCCTAGAGGAAAACCCTCTGTTATGAGGGAAATGTTTTGCGGCTATGCATTATGGCGAGTATTATATTTTGAAAGAGGAGATTGTGAGAGAAAGAAGAGGAAGTTACAACGAGTTTTGTTGTAGGTTGTATCCCTTCATTTGTTGGATAATAATAAAGGAAGGACTGGCTAATTTCTATGGTGGACGTAGCCCACACTAGGTGAACCACGTAAATCTGTGTCTCTATTGTATTGTGTATCTTCTGTGTTTTGTTTCTGCATTTGTTTTATTTTATTGCTCTGTAGTCTTGTTTTTATAACAGGTTCAATGCTTGAACAATGCACCAAAAAAACCCTAACTACCATCCCTATTGAAAATACCTGCGAAGTAGATTAAGTCTCACCCTAGGTAGAGGCAGGGGTGGTTGCAAGACTCCAGTGTCTGCAACCTTAGCTGGGACACAGATCTGTGATTACAACACCTTAACAAAACACTTAGCAATTATCATTTTGTTGGTTGTGGAGCCTGATTATCTTCCTGATTCAGAGGTCCTTTCTTTCAGTCGTGTTTATACCCCATGAATACTTTACACCCCAAAAGTATGTACACTCTTCCACACGGGGGTGTGCAGAGGGGGGGTACCCCCTCTGCGGGGTCCGGGGGCAAGAGGGCCCCCAAGGAAAAATTTCCTTGTAAATGTATATTGTAATTTCATTGTAAATATGGACCGTCCATTATAAGGTCGCATATCTAATGGTAGAAATTATGTTAGGGTTTTTTTTCCGTAGAGGAAAACCCTCTGTTATGAGGGAAATGTATTGCGGCTATGCATTATGGTGAGTATTATATTCTGAAAGAGGGGACCGCGAGAGAAAGAAGAGGAAGTTACAACGAGTTTTTATGTAGGTTGTATCCCATCATTTGCTGGATAATAATAAAGGAAGGACTTGGCAATTTCTCTGGTGGGCATAGCCCACACTGGGTGAACCACGTAAATCTGTGTCTCTATTGTATTGTGTATCTTCTGTGTTTTGTTTCCACATTTGTTTTATTTTATTTCTCAGTGGTCCTTTTTTTATAATATGTTCAATGCTTCAACAATGCACCAACAAAGCCCTAACTACCATCCCTTTCGACAACACCTACGAAGCATATTAAGTCTCACCCAAGGTAGAGGTAGGGGTGGTTGCAGGAATCCAGTGTCTGCAACCTTAACTAGGACATAGATATGTGATTACATCACCTTAACAAAACACTTAGCAATTATCATTCATTAGTATCTAACCTGTATTTACTTCGTAGACAAAACCCTAATTACAGAGAAATGTAGTATTCACTCAGATTTACCACATCTAAACCCTTAGCATAAGGAAATGGATCAGATCTAACATTCATTCATATCACTAAGCACTAAGCTATCATATCATGTCCATCTAAGAAAACATTACTATACTAAGTATTAACTATATGAACAATAAAACAATCACAATGCACAAAGAAACCATAACACAGGATATACGTGGTCCACCCCCTAGCCTGGGGATACGTCCACCAACTCTTCTTCTCTTTATTATCTTTAGTCAATCATCTACATGCACAGAGCCACAAGATCCTACTCCGCATAGGACAAGAGATCTACGAGCACTCAGCCATATCCTCCTTCGCTGAGCTAGGTTACACCATAAAGCCTTTACCCAATCTCTTACATTCACTTGCACTTAGCCTTGCAAGCTTCACACAATATGCACAAAGCATGTACATTATCACTTGCACTTAGCACATCATCACACAGATGTCTATATCTTCCTTTGTGTCTCTTCTTACATCGCCTATACATCTATTCATACATTACAAAATGGGCCTAAACATGGGTAAACCCATGGGCCGATATCCCCATACCCGTTACATAAGCCCAAAACCCAAAACTCCCTAAAAATGGGCTGAGATCCCACGATCTCTGCTTCGACTTGAGATCCACCTTCGATAGCCGGTCAAAGTCCCAAAATAGGTCAAACCGAACCAAGGATCTCCAAAACTTGGTCAAGGGCCAACATTTATAAAATCCAATCACACTTTGTATATACAACAAGTAAGCCAGTAGAAGCCTCATATATATATATATAACGATAAAAGTTTTACAAAAAGTGGTTTTGTTCGAAGACCGAAATATAAAAAATGTGAAGCACATGTCTTCATATACAATAGAG
The DNA here is from genome assembly GCA_010110895.2 of Picea sitchensis. Taxonomy (NCBI): domain Eukaryota; kingdom Viridiplantae; phylum Streptophyta; class Pinopsida; order Pinales; family Pinaceae; genus Picea; species Picea sitchensis. Next base: position 77,067 of record SNQJ01S0007234.1, on the reverse strand, counting down.
CATAAAGGATGCTTATCTCTATAACATACGACCACCCATGTTAATCTATGGAGCAGTTGATCAATGGAAGTAGACACTCCCACTGTAGGGCATTGATAATGCCTCGATATATCATCGATGGAGGCATCCAGGATGTTCATCGTGAGGCCCTCTAGATTCTTCTCTAGGATATCGTAGTCAACAATAGCTACTCCTGCTACGTCAGGTCTCTCCCCTCGCCTTAGAATGGGGGATGAACTAGGAGGACGATAAGGTCCCATGTATGCATCATCAAAGAGCATTTGATTAGTCATCGAATAAACAACATAAAAACATTTTATATTAAAAATCACAAAAACATAATAAAAACAAAATTTCCTTCTTACTTATGTCCCCCCATTGGGAACCTTCAGTAAGAACTAGGTCCGGATATACACAGAATTCGAGTCCGACATACACATAGTCATCGACCATGAGCATCTGGGTCCGCAACCAGTCGAAGAAAACATCATTATACTTAATGATAGGACCAATTACATGTCATGTGGTCGACCCACCTCTTCATTCTTGGATCCTATGGGGTAGGTATACCCCATTCTACCTGAAAGAGAAAATATGGGACCCTATATAATAAGAAGAACATCAAAATCGACCCGTATCCAAACTGTTTCAGGTCACCACTCCTGCACTTGGTCAATTGTTTTTTCATACTTTTGAGAACCCCTTCACACTAGTTAAAGACTCAGGGCTCCATACATTCCAATGCATACTAAAAATAGCTCTGAAGAGCCATATCGGGAGCTGCACCCCCTACCATGCATGTGATGGTGTAGAGGATGGTCCATAGAGGCAAGTCTCAGACATCTCTTATAGTGAATTTTCCGCTATGCTTCTGAGTACTTGGCACACAATGTGCACTGATATAGTGGCTCATAGGCTCGCCACCTCCCCTGCTACCTGTAAGCTTAACCCAAGAACCACAGCGAGATAGCCCAGTCAAGAAGTAGATATCCTCGATATCTATCGTAAGAATGTGAGAACCCACATGAAATGCCTGTTCGTCCACATCCCACATGTGAACTAGGTATTCGAGTAACCTCAGTTGGGCCATCATGCCCTGAATTTTAAATAATTTTAACAGTCCACACTGCCGGAGGGAATTTACTATTCCCAGGTCATTGACGACAAAGTAGTCTTCCTCCTCGTGCTCTCTCTCTCGCCATTCCAACATTTTTACCATGGAAAACCTGCAATGGAACACAAAATATAGATTAGAATCTTTATCTTCTCCCTGGAAACTTTTTATTGGAAAATACATCTCAAAAAACTTTTTGAACTACGCATGTCCCAGGCCTGGGCATCCGTATAGTGTGAAGTTGTCGCAGGCTAGTTTTAAGGCCGCCTGTGACAACACTGGGTCATTGTAGGGCTCGATATAGGGAACCTGTGATGACCCTGGGTCATTGTAGGGCTCGATATAGGGTGCCTATGACGACCTCCGTGCATAGGTACCATTGAAAATTTAACTCAAAAAGTCATTTCTAACCAATAAAAAATAAATTTTGATCCATGGAAAGTTGAAAGAGATGAAAATTACCTGTTCTGCGGAAACCGTTATTCGAATGATCAACCATATCTTCCGCAATACAAAGTGGAAAATCGAGGTAAATAGAGGGTTTTGGAACAAATTTTGGGTGAAATAACAAATGGAATAGTGAAATGAAGTTTTTACCCATTTTTATTGAATGTTTCACTTTTTCATTTATATTTTATATTATTTTATATATTTTACCTAGACCCTAAAGTCCTAACGACGTTGCAAGTGTTTGAGTTTTTGTAGATGAAAAATCTAGGAGTGAAACACTGAACAAGGATACACTTTTTTGGTTTTCTTTTATATATTTGTTGCATGTACAGATTCTTTTAGAGTTTTTTAGGAAAAACTCTAAGCTTAGTTTTTGTTCTTTCTCCTGCTCATAAATCGATGAGAATGTAACCGAGTATACTTTTATTGTTTTTTTGTACTCGTATTGGTAACACGAAAAACGAAACCTATGGAGTATCCTCTAAGCTCTTTTCACGCTCATTAAAAATGAAAATATTGTCAAGCGACCTTGTTCTTTTCCGACTCAAAAAATTAGTTGAAGAAAACATTTCATGAGCGGTAGGTTATCACTTTTTCGGTCTCATCAAATTAATTTATGAAAAAGGAACTGATAGATCTCTCTTTAATTGTTTTTTAGACTCCCTAAACATGAAAACCCCCAAGTTTTCTCTCTTTGGACTCATAAAACAAACATTGAAAGACCCATATGGGACCAAACCACTCCTTCTTAGGGTTTGTTAAACATACTCTGAGGGACTGGTCCAAAGGATGGGTGTTGGCACACTGGCAGACCCAAGGTTCAATACTTCAACAACGCACCAAAAAAATCCTAATTACCAGCCATTTTGGAAACACCTGCGAACCAGATGAACTCTCACCCGAGGTAGAGGCAGGGGTGGTTGCAGGACTCAAGTGTTTGCAATCTAGATGGGACACAGATCTGTGATTACACCACTCTAAAAAAACACTTAGTAGTTAATATTCATTAATATTTAGCCTTTATTCACATCGCAGGAAGAAACCATAATTATAGAACAACGCAATATTCAATCAGATATAACACCTCTAAGCACTTATTATATGGAAATAGATCGGATATAGCATTCATTCACGTCACTAAGAACTAAGATGTCATATCAGATTCAACTAAACATACATTATTTCACTAAGCATAAATAATATGAACAATATAATAACCATAATGCACAAAGAAACCATAACACATGATATACGTGGTTCACCCCCAGTGTGGGGCTACGTCCGCCAACTCTTAGTCTTCTTTATTATCTTTTGTCAATCATCTACATCCACAAAGCATCAAAACCCACTGCGCATAGGATAGGATATCTATGTGCACCTCACCAGATCCTCCTTTCTCGAGCTAGGTTACAACACAGAGCCCTCTTACAATCTGCACAAGGCCTTCTTACAATCACTTGCACTTAGATCTGCAAGTGTTCGACATAACATGCACAAAGCATTCATGACTATTCACACTTAGCTCATCATCCTACAACATGACACCACTACTTACTTCACCTAGTTTCTATTTATACATTACAAAAGGTCCAAAACATGGGTGAACCCATGGGCCGACATTCCCATAACCGTTACGGAAACCCTAATCCCAAAACTTCCCTAAAAGGGGGTTGATATCTCACGATCTCTGTTTTGACTTGCGCTCTGCCTTCGACTAGCCTAACGAAGTCCCAAAATGGTCAAACCTAACCAAGGATCTCCAAAACTTGGACAAGGGCCAACAATGGGCTTAAATCAACAAGCATATGTTATCCTCCTCAACCTTGCGTAAAAATAAAGAGGTACTCACCAGAAATGGTGCGGGAAAATTTGGGAAAGAAATGTGTCTTTGTATCCTTGTTAGTGGCAGTAATAGTCAGTCTTGAACATGACACCCCCATTCATCATTGAATAAGGGTTGGGAAATCCATTTGTCTTTCATTTGACCATCTACATGTCCATATGTTGGGTCCTACTTGATTCAATGTTTCCAATACCATTGTTGTGTCATTTATATGTTCAAGAGAAGTCCAGCCTTAATAAGCCTCCTATTGAGTCAGCCATCTGCAGTTATAAATTTTCTACCATGTCGACCTTCCCTGTGTTAGTTTCAAATCAATTCATACTCTGATCTACCTCAAATCTATTACTTATTTCATGTCATTGATGGGGGATACATCAAGGCCCTCCTGTGATGAGTGTTTTTCTGTCAACTTCAGCTCATTATCCAGGAACACAGCTTAGAAATCATTTAGTACATTAGAGCTTGCATGCCTCAATGGTAGGTTTCTTTGCTTTCAACAATGGGTTTACATCATTGACCCATTATTGGAAGATTCCATCAAGTGTTTGACTTCAGTTCATTTATTCACATTCATTGGATTGTACTGGAGTACCTTGGGAATCATTGACATCAATGGTGATTTCCCTTGCACTTGTTAACGATTTTCATCATTCACCAATAAACAAGTGGTTTCTACCATGTTCGACTTTAGCATCTGTAATCGCATGGTTAGATTCATACTTAAGGACAATGGAATTGAAGACCTTGGATCATTCTATTCTAGTCCAGGCTGCAACAAAGTATTCATGATTTGTATTGACACATAGATCCACTTTGTATGTCTCATGGCTATGTCTGAATCTGAGTCATTGTAGAGCATAGATCCATAGTGTATTTTGGGTGGCTATTCCGATTCATAATGACATGGATCCATAATCTATATTTAGTGGCCATGTGTTGGCCCTTGACCAAGTTTTGAGAAAACATTGTTCATGTTTCACCACTTTTGGATTTTGACAGGTTGGTCGAATATGGAGCGCCCAGGCAGAGCCGAGATCGCAAGATCTCATTCATTTTGTGGGCTTGTGGACCCAGCAAGGGGTTTACTATGGTTTATGTAATGGGTTAAGGTATGTTGTCCCATGGGTTTACCCATGATTAGGCCTTGTTGTAAATGTATAAATAAGTAGTAGCTAAGCGATGTAAAGGGAGTTACTAATTGGCTTAGGGCATCACTAGTTGGCTTTGTGCAAAGAGCATGTTAACACTTTCAGAGCTAAGTGCAAGTGTTTTGCAAGTTTCTTTGTGCACAGTCATTGTATGTAAGACTCTGTGCTATTGAGGAGTTGTCTCTGTGCCTTGATCCAGTTTTGGGAAGGAGGATCTGGTGTGCAACTCGCAGATCTCTTGTCCTCTGTGGAGTTTGTCTATGTGGCTTTGTGAATAGGAGAAGATGAATGTAAGAAGACTAAGGACTAATAAATAATAAGAAGAAGTTGGTGGACGTAGCCCCACACTGGGGTGAACAACGTATATCCTATGCCTTGATGTGCTTTGTGCAATGTTGTTTATGTGTTGTTTCTATAATGTATGATGAATGCATCTGATGTGGTTTCTTAGTGCTTAATGGTATGTGAATGTTAGATCTGAGTTAATGCTATGTGCCAAGTAATTAGATGTTCTTGATCTTGATCGTTATTGCTCTTATCTTTAATAAGGGTTAATATGCGATGTGAATGTGAATCATAATCTAATACATATTGGTGGCTAAGTGCCCTGTTAAGTGTTATAATCATAGATCTGTGTCTCATCTTGGTTGTAGACACTTGAGTCCTACAACCCCCCCTGCCTCTAGATCAGGTGAGACTTCATCTACTTTGCAGGTGTTGTCGAAAGGGCCAGTAGTTAGGGTTTTGTTGGTGCGTTGTTGAGCATTGAACCCTCGGTCTGCCCCTATTCCAACAAACGGTTCTGTTGTCAGGACCTGAAACTGTGATTGATGGGAACTGAAGAAAAGAGAAATCTTTGTGCGTATATTTGTTGCTCTAGTGCACAGTATTCTACTTGACTTGTGAAACTGTGTTCTAAGAAAAGAAACCCGATCTAAAGAAAAGAGTTAAGATCTTAGATCTGTGTTCTCTGGTAAAGGTAAGATAAGTGGAATTATTTTCTTTGAAAGTCTGAATCTAGGTATGTTTGATAGATTTTGTCCTAGTATGAAAACGATGACAGAGTTAGAAGAAAGAGTTGATGTGAATAAATTTGATAGAAATTGAGAAAGATATGTTATTCCTATGCATAGAAATATTTTTTGGACTAATAAATGGATGCAGGAACCTAGAAAGATTTTTTGCAGATTGCAGGTCCAACACTGTGATCCCAGTGCACAGTACAAGAGAGCTTGGGGATCATTTAAAAGAAAGAGAGGATTGACACTATGTTATAATTGCAGAAGGCCGAGACATCTTTCTAAAGAATGCCCTGGTATAGGTCCTATTGGTCTTTGTTGTAAAGCTATTGGTCATGAGGTTGAGGATTGTCCAAGAATGATTCCTAAAGTTGAAAAGATGAACATGAGACAAGAAAACTAAGAAGAAGGTCAAAAGACTAAAGATATGTTAGAGAATCATAAATAAAAAGAGTCAGATACTATGTTAATATAGTTAAAAGAAGTAATGGATGATCATAGAGACATCAATTTACCAGAAATCCTAAAAGAAAAACAACACATAGTTACAAGAATGGAAGACTTCAACATAGACTATGTATTAGATGAAGAAACACATGTGAATATTATGCCAGAAAGCACTTGTGAAATTTTTGAAAAGCTTGCTATGGTACCTTCATTAGGAAGGATAGGCTTGTTTAAAGGAAATATGATAACCCTATGTGTAAGAGTTACTAATATACCTATGATTTCTCATGAAACGTCGACTGAAGAAGAATTTGAAGTTATTAGGTTTGTTGAGAACAACGCCCCTTTCCCACTTCTATTAGTAAAGACTTGGATTGAGAAATATCAGATCAGAAGAAAAACAAAGGAGGAAGTTACAGAACAAAAAAAGAAAGAACTAAGGGACCTCATAGCTAGAAAAATAGAGCGACTAATATAAGAACAAGAGGATGAGTCAAAGAAGCAAAAAACAAGAGAATTAGCTGTTGAAGTTGAAAGAACACAGGAAAAATTGAAGGAGCTATCCATACAATAAAGAAGAATACCTACCCTGGAGTTAATAAGAGAAGAGGTATTACCTTTGAACCCTTTGAAAGAACGTCAACCTCGCAAAATCACTATACTAAGAGGAAATAAGAATAAGAATGGAAACAGGAATCCAGAAACTCAGATCACAGGAAAAAGGCAAGGAAGCTCAGTAAGAAGAAAGCTAGTTTATAAAAACTACAGGAGAAGACTTCGCAGGAGACAGATCCACAGAAACTGAACCTCGCCAGAATAGCAGAACCATGCAGAATGGGACTTCGCCATGAAGAAGCTATATGATCGTTGGAGGCACCCAGAACGTTATAATAATGCCCCAGAATAGCTAGAAAACATAGTTATGAGTGAATGGACCGTTGAGACCACGCCCTAACGGACTGATTCGTATTGATTGAGGCATTCCTGCCCCTTGGAGGAATCCGTTACAACGTTTCCTTATTTAACCCGTCGGATGCTGCAATGGGACCACGTTTTGCAGCCTGTGATATCCGAGATAATAGAGAATCCACTATATCACACTATGATTTATAGACCTTGCCTTCTGTTTGATTACCTCCCTTGTCTGTTCACCTACCCGATCTATTTTGTTATAAGTGCGAATGTCGAGCAAACCAAGCACGTTAGAAAAGTATGTGGAGGATATTCTTGTAGAACTCATGGCTAAGAAAGTTATGTCCATAGGAATATAGGCGTTGTCAATGGGGGCCTGCAAGCATCCCCCTTGACTGGACGTCATTCTAGCCGAACCGCTACTGAGAAGCCAAGAAAAGACTTCGATGATATGGCTAACGTGAAGCATATCTCGTCAGTCTTGCCAGATTACATATCACCTTTGGCTGGTGCAGTTAACTGCGACAACATCCCAAGAGACTTGGAGTACATGTTGATCATTGTGTACATCCCGAAGGGGATACGCATAGTAGGACCCCAGTTAGGACATATACCAGCTCTAAAGAACATCGATTTTAACCTTGGAGACATGAATAACTACATGATGCTCATGTTGCATCGGTATTTGCTGAGAATGACTGGGAAGAAACCGTGCATAGTCTCCCAGCCGTGGATTAATGAGCTCGTGCAATAAATGATCCTGATTGTAATGAATATCCCTCACTTAGGACGACATCAAGAGGTTAACGCTTGCGTTAAAATCCTCATGTAGTGTTACCATGGAGGATATATGTGGCTTGATAGTTGTGTGAATGTGGATCTGATGTTGATCCATATCATTACAGGACTGAGCATGTAGGGGCCAAACCCTCACCAGTTCTACCCAGGGAAGACATCAGATCACTCCCTAACACAATGCATAAAGGAGGATTATGGCGATGTAGAAAAGGGAAAGTGAGGCTACAAGGTAGCCTCCATCGAGGATGGTGCAGTGCACCTATCTTGTCAGCTTATAGCTGGTAAGATCGTCAGAAAGAACCATCCAACACAGGTCACAGGATTCATAATGGACCTCGCAGGGAAGTGCATAGAAGGGATACAAATGAACTGGGCGAGTTACCTCATCAATGAGCTTGAGAAGGACTGTCACGAAGCACAAGACTAGGGGTATGAGTTTCATTTCAGTTGGTTACTAGTATTAATCGCATTTGTCGCTTGGAAAATGCCGAAAGGAGAGACATTCCCAGAAGTTCATCCATCTGATCCGTTGGTCATGAGGTTATCCACCTTGTGCTACACAAATGATATGTCAAAACAAAGGAAGTCGAACGTTGTCTTCCATGCCTACTACCAGCAGCTGAAGCACAGCATTGAGGAATTTCCACAAATGACCCCGAACACACTGCACCAGTACATACCACTAGCGAAGTTCCGCGTAGATCAACACTTTATTTATATCACTATGCGCAGAGATGAGAGTAAGGAGGAGATACAGTCCTATTACAAACTAACCGACGAGGATATGGAGGAGATCACCAAAGAATGGCCAAAAGATTTCCTTGTACTGGTTTATGTTACAGAAATCTCTGACCTCGACATCATATGAAGTCCATTGGTCACCTGGGTCGAACATGATGGATAGATTAGCGCAAAGAAAAAGAAGAAAAAGGAGGAAGTGCAGAACATAGAAACTGATGAGGAGGACAACGCCTCAGAGGAAAGTAGGCTTGAATCATCTACAGGAGGATGAGGAGACAAAGTGAACCAAGAAGAAGGAGGGGAATAAGGAGAAAAGAAAGACAAAGGAAAATTTACATCGCCGAAGGATCCCCCTACCGAGGCCGAAACATCGAAGAAAAGGAAGGTTTCTCTGCAGAAACCCTTAGCAAGAAAGAAGACTCGAGCCAATAAGCCTCAGTTGAAGAATGTGCTCAAAGTAGATGATGTTGATCTCATCATTGCAGTCATGAAGGATGCTTCAGAGGATATCTTGCAGAGACATGGAGCGAAGTAGGAGATGTTGTATGAACGAATCGAGAAAGAGCTCAAGGACATACAACAAGCCATCCATTCGAGCCACACAGTACCTATTGCGCCTTCTTCGTTGAAAAGTGCAGAATTGGGGGATGAGTCCACCCAATCAAGAAAATTAGCAGATGTAACAGAGGCTTGACTTCATCGAGTCCAAGAAGAGAAGGAGAAGGATACATAATCCTTGAATAAAGAAAAGGAGGAAGTCTTAGGGCAACTTCGCGTTGCATAGAGGGAGAAAGATGAAATTCAAACAATGTTCGAGGAGGAAAAAGAAATGATGTAGAAAGAAAAAGGCCAACTACTTGCAGAGAAGACCACGGTCAAAGAGGTGGTAACTAAAGAACTTTGCTATGTGTCAGGTTTGGCACAGGAGGAAGAAGAGTCAGCCAAGATTCAAGTGGGGAATGACACAACACCCCTACCTCGGCAAAGTTTGCTTGACCTCCCTGTCTATGGATCTTCAATTCCTTTGAGCCGAAATGGCTCCTTTAGTTCCCGCTGGAACCTTCAACACATATAACCATAGGTCCTTTTAGAAGTTACACCTACGCGAAAAAGTATTAGGCGAAAACCTCCACTCCATGTGACCACCAGTGTGACCACAGGGTTAACTCTGAAAGGTGCGTCATTTTTCGTGATGTCAGGACTTCTGTTGCAATGCACCCGACTTCTCAGATTCCCAAAAACCTAAAAAGGGATAACAGTCTACTAGTTCCTCCCTTAATTTCTCCTTATGTGATCGTCAACTGCGACCCGAGGCCCAACCTTCAAACAAGTTGGGACTTCGCTTATCGGGATGTTTTGAAACTATTCTCTCCCCTTTTTCCCGAAATATGAACCCGCGATGACAAGTATGCCAAATCAACGGTCCTAGGTTCCCGTGATCAAATGCTCTAGATTCCTCCTTATCCTATCAATATTTCACGACTTGTGATTCCCAAAATCAGCCTTTTGCACACTCTCGTCTCCCAAAATATCGATATCTTGTGATGCCCAATCGATGACTCATACTCCTCAGGATCTAATTTTTTTTATCTCTCCCGAGTTTGTGAGTGTTAATGACTCTGGCGTTTAAACTTCCTGCTACTCTACCAGATTCAATGGCCCACATAATTTCAATTTTTTCTCCCTTCAAGAATTTCAACCGTCCATCCAGGCTCTCAAAGACTCATCACCAAATAACTTGGCATATTTCCTCCCAATATTGATTTATGCAAGGTGAATTCAACCCTTGTCCTCCTACGAACTATTAAAAGTCTCTATCCTTCCTGAGCTTGGTTTCTGCTGCAAACTCAGGGATTCTAAGGAACTCTTACACGCACTCTTTGCAACATTCACAATAACCTCTGGTTATTTGACAACTTCAAACTCTATGCACTCCTTGCGAAAGAAGTTCTTCAACCACTCACTTGGGTTGGAAAAGTCTAAGATTTATCCTTAGCCTACGCACACCTTGCACGGCTCTATGCTATTCTTGCACTCTGTGGTATAAGAACAACTCTATCTCTCCTGACTTTTTCTGAGGTAAAACTCAGAATCTCGCCAATGCACTCCTTGCAGACCTTCACTGCATTCTTTGCAGGAATTCTCAGGACGAGAAGAAATTGAAACTTATACTTCCCCTCTCACAGACTTCATACATTCAACATGAAATCACGAGCATACATAGCATTGAAACAAATTCATAATAGAGTATATAAGAAAATTGTAAACATACCATTCAATAGATGCAAGCAGTAACTATAACAACACCATGAAATTGGATCAAGCCTTCTTTCTATTAATTCAAGTGCTTATGTACATGGGTTCAATAGCAACAACTATCTGCTCATACAACTTCTACAATCTCTATTCTTCTATACTCTCCTATTCTCTCTTGCTCTTACAATGAGAAAAATGATACAATACAATACATACGAGGGAAATTTCTAGAGTTTTCCCTCCTACACTCTAAGCTATCTTATCGAATTAAAATCTCTACAACTACTTTAGATTGATTACATTAAATTCCTCCAACCGACATATGAGAGAGAACGCTCAATATATGCATTAAAATCCCCAAAACATAAAAGCATATGTATCTTTTTTAGATATTACATTAATGTTTCCTCTTTTGAAATTTAAATGTCTTCAAAATGCACGTTGGTGCATATCCAGTTGTCCTTCGCTTGCACTTTCTTGCAATGCTCCTACATCAGGGAAGCTCTCTTAGGCCATTCACCAACTTAAATCAAGAGAAACAGAGTTAGAGCTCCAAGCAGTGTCGAGAACTCCGTAAGAAGTGCACAATTAGAGAGAAGAAATTGCCAAAAGTGCAGTTGAAAGGATCAATATCCTCGCACTAGAATGTAAGCAGCTGAGTGATCTTAGTGCGTAGAACTACAAATGCCCCACATAATATCTGTAGCTGAGGAAACTGGAAACACATCTCTAGGAGGCATAGCAGTAGGAATCCACCATCCAGGCATAGATGAAGTCACTCACTGCAGTTGAGAAAATGAAGATATCACAGTAGCAACACGCAGTTTAGCAGTAGATTATTTCCATCGAGAGTAGAGTCATGGAGGTTACACAGAGACTTAATCCGGTGCAGGAATAAGCATGTACATTTTTTTAAGAGATCAAAGGGCAAGGCTCGCAGCTGGATCAAATGGTTAAGATAGTGGAACAATGCCTAGAAGGGCCTGTTACAAAGCAACTGATTCAAGAGTTCGTCGAGCAAGAGGCTATGGTGAAGCAACAAGTCGAGTATCGAGCTAAGATCGATGCCTTTGAAGGAGTGTTGCCCATATCTGAGTGACTCGAGATGAGTCATAGGAGCGTGTTGGGAGCATGTTGGCGCTCGACCAAGTTTTGAGGAAACATTGGTCATGTTTGACCACTTTTGGGACTTCGACAGGCTAGTCGAAGATGGAGTGCCCACGTGGAGCCAAGATCATGGGATCTCATTCATTTTGTGGACTTGTGGACCCAATAAGGGGTTTACTAGGGTTTATGTAATGGGTTAAGGGATGTCAACCCATGGGTTTACCCATGATTAGGCCTTATTGTAAATGTATAAATAAGTAGTATCTAAGATATGTAAAGGGAGTTACTAATTGGCTTAGTGCATGACTAGTTGGCTTTGTGCAAAGAGCATGTTAAGACTTTCAGAGCTAAGTGCAAGTGTTTTGTAAGTTTCTTTGTGAAAATACATTGTATCTAAGGCTCTGTGCTACTGAGGAGTTGGCTCTATGCCTTGACCCAATTTTGGGAAGAAGAATCTGGTGTGCAGCTCACAGATCTCTTGTCCTCTGCAGAGTTTGGCTCTGTGGCTTTGTGAACAGGAGAAAATGAATGTAAGAAGATTGAAGACTAATAAATAATAATAAGAAGAATTTGGTGGATGTAGCCCCACACTGGAGTGAACCACATATATCCTATGCCTTGATGTGCTTTGTGCAATGTTGTTTATGTGTTTATCTTCTTAGTGTTATTGCTATAATGTATGATGGATGCATATGATGTGGTTTCTTAGTTCTTAATGGTATATTAATGTTAGATCTGATTTAATGTTATGTGCTAAGTGATTAGACATGCTTGATCTTGATCGCTACTGCGCTGATCTGTAATAAGGGTTAATCTGGGATGTGAATGTGAATCATAATCTAATACATATTGTTGGCTAAGTTCCATGTTAAGTGTTATAATAACAAATCTACAACCTGAGTTCTACAACCCCCCCATGCCTCTATCTCATGTGAGAGTTCATCTTCTTTGCAGGTGTTGTCGAAAGGGCCAGTAGTTAGGGTTTTGTTGGTGTGTTGTTGAGCGTTGAACCCTGGGTCTGCCCCTATGACAACACCATGTCTCATTTGACACTTTGTAATTTGAGTATGGGAATGCCTACCTCGGACAATGGTATATTATTATGTTGATGCTTGACTGTTTGCAGGTTCCCGATCGATGCACTCCTTATTTCCGACAGACACATTCTACAAAGTATTTTGGCTATCACAAGTTCCAACTTCATACTTTGGGGGGCATTCTGTTACACATTATTTTGGTGACCCCAATGATCCACTGACAACATGTGTTCATGTTCCCAAAAAGAGCCTTTCTTCATGAGGAAAGTGACTAACTTTCGCTTCTCAGTGTGCGACAATGCTTGATCATCACCCCTGCTGTAAAGCTGGGTTGCGATGTCTCCCCAGGCTACTCTACAACTAGGGTGTGACGATGTCAAAAGATTAAGAAAAGGGGAAGTTTCACGAAGGTTCTAGAAGATGAGATGGCATCCGTATGGTTGGGATTTTACTTGCTTCTTTGATTTGGTGGGATCTTCCTAATCTCTTTAACCATCTCTCTTTCCCTTATATAAAGATATATTTCTCATGGAAACGGCTAAGGTTTATTCAAGAAAGATTAATGTTGAATAGGCTAAGAATTGGATGAGTAATTCTACTTCAGTTCATACTTGAGGGCTTCATTTCAGTTTATCAAGTCATTGTGGATCTTCTTCATTCAAGGTCAGAGAAAGTGTGTGTGTGGACTGAGAGGGGACCTTGCAACATCAAGGATTTGGTTTTAATCTCCACTTTCACTTTAATATAATACAGTGATATGTTTCTTACTCATAAAACTTGTCTTGTTTTATTGTATGATTCCTTGATCACATGCATAAGTTCTTGTTGAGTATATTGGATTTCTTTCACTTTGGTTGTCTTGTGTTACCTTGCATATTCAATATCATAGGAGCACTGGAGTGGAGCTAGGATGACAATGGAAAGAGGAAGATACATTTAAAGGGTATGTTGCCTATCTCTTGTTAGCTAGTAAACTCAATAGTTAGAGCTTAGGGAAAGTGTCATATTCTATTTTTTTTTGTTCTATATCTAGGTGGATCTAGGGAGATATGTTTCTGTACACATTTACCGATAAGTCACGTAACAGGGGGGGTGAAAATAAGGGAGAGAAGAGAGAGAGAGAGAAAGGATATGGATCCACTGAGGAGGATATAGAAGATGTTGAGATGAGGTTGGAGAGAGAATCGACACAAAAGAGAAGAGGATAGAGAGAGCTAAAAGATACACAAGAAGAGTTGATTTAAGTAAGAAAGCATAATAGAGAAGCAAAAAAAAGATAGAAAGGGGCATGAGATGAGGGGTCAGACCCAAAATGAAGAGGAAAGTGATCACACGAGGAGGAAGTCTAGAAGAGAATATTGTGGCAGAGAGGAGCATAGATGAAGATTAGAAAGGGAAGTTGAGCATGGAGACATTTCATGCCAAAGGATGGAGGGGAATATTAGAAAGGCATCACAATTCTGTCCTAATTTTGGTGTTGCACAATAGAAGAAGGTTATACGTGACACACATAGGGATCTAGAGGAAGAATTAGCACAAGAAGAGTTTCAATGCACAAAAAAAAGGTTTCTATAAGAGGCTCGGGTCTAGGAGGAAGTACAACATGTGACGTGTAGCTTGCTGGACGAAGCTCGAATTTGTGAAGAGTTGCAACATGCCACATATATGTCTTTGGAGAAAAATCATGTGCAAGAAGAAGCATTGTGCAACATGGGTCATGAAGTAGAAAATGGAGACCAAGTAAGTAAATCCTTGTGCTATTGTTTGAAGTTGTTAAGTGAAATTGACATTGTGAAAATGTTTATGCATATGTTAGAAGCCTGGATGGGGGAATAAGGGAGAGTTATAACTATATCAACCCCCCTACTAGAAAGGGACACGTGCCAATTCAGTAAACAAAAGTGCACAAGAAGAGAGTTCAAGATGACACCTAAACTTGGAAGCTATGAGATGGATGTTGTCATGTTAGACATGGGATCTGATGTGAACATATTTCCTAAAACATCCTAGGATTTGTTCGCTAAACCAAACTTGGTGTGGTCAACCATTCAACATCAACTGGAAAGTCAATATATTTTTTTTCCTATAGGTTGAATGGAGTAGGTTGAAGTGAACATAGAAAGGGTGAAGACAAAGGAATCCTTTGAAGTGATAGATATAATAGATGAATTTGATGCCTACCCTGCCCTACCTGGCATTTATTGGGCTTTTGAAAACAATGTTGAGTTGAATATGAAGAAGAGACAAATGTCATTAGAGAGAGACACCCTGCGCGTGATTGTTCCATTAGATCCAAATGGAGGTGACCGTTACAATGAGCCAGTGAATCTAGATGGATATCGCTTTGTCATTGAAAATATATACCAGATCACGAGGCATAGGGAAGACTACATCAATCCCTCGATAGATGGGGAGATGAGTTAGAGACGTGTGAAGTTATATGATATTGATTCAAAGTATTCCATGGAGAGGTGGTAACAAATTTTTTTACGAAGTCTCTAATAGGTGGTGTGTGTACATTACCATTGCTATGCGTGAAGATGAATTTTGGATCTATTGATTCGATGGGATGGATTGAGTCAATACTTTCGTTTTTCAGATGAAACATATTCCCCTCTTCCTCAAGTGATACCATGATAATAGGTATACCCATGTAGTGGTGGGAAGGGTATCAGACATAGCTTCGTGAATGTGCAGCTTTGGAAAATTCCATCCGAGAAAGGTTCAGGAAAGAGATAGACATACGCCAATACATGTGTTCCTATGAGAGATGTTGGGCAGCCAAGAAACAATGGGATGCATGAAAGATAGATCTAAAAACTCAGCGTGCTTTGTGAGAAATAAATTTTTCATGTTCACTGCTTCCAACCCCTATTGAGAAAACATATGCGATACATAGGATTAAGGAAACATTGGTAGGTTAGTGGATGCCTCCATATTGTTAAACATCATCCCTATGAAAAAGCATCACCACCCACTAGGGGTCACCGCGATAGATTAAGATATGGAAAATTAATGTAGGGGTGTGTAGGAGTCATGCGTGGCACTCCCCGAAGAACAATACCTGCATATGTATAGATCCATCGACATCGTATTGAAATATTAAACCACAAAAAAATTTGGTTTCAATAACGGTGGATGTGACATATAGTTACACCACATAGATTTACTGTAATTCTAGAAAGATTGAGTCATTAATGCAATTTTAATGGGAGCGATTTTCCTAATTTAGAATGAGAAAAGAGTTAATTACATTGTTCGATAGAAAGGATGGCATTGAGGTTGAAGAGATTGATATTTTTACACTAAGACAATTTTGATGGAGAGAATCCAAGGGGGTTATCAGTCAATTGATAGTGAGGACTGGGAAGTAACTCGAAAGTCAATTGGGCATCATGCAACATTAATATTATGATAGTCCTAAATAAATGTATTAATTTGTCTCATTGATTCTTTCTTTTATCCCCCACTATTCATCTCCCATAGTATTCTTTCATATCAGATTGGAAAGTGACTAGAAGATCATACTCTCCTTGGTCCCTCCCTAGATGAGTTGTCCCATGTTGTTTTCACGATTGCAAAAAAAAGTTAAGAAACCATTGTCATAAATAATTAGGATGGATTCCTTGAGTAAAACCCATGCAAGAAAGAATGCCAAAGAAATAAAATAATATCCAATTCTAGAACCATTGATGCCATCCAGAGTAGATTTTCAAGGGCCAAAATTGGGGAATCCCACTGGTCAAATGTGCATATTATAATGTGCGTGACCCAAATCAGTTCCTAGAAATAAAATTCGATAAGTATGCATGCATTTTATAGAAAGCACATGGCATAGAGAAGGTGGTCATTCAGAATCGGGTGAGGCCCCTGTGAAATTATGGAATCCTTATCTTTCTCAACTCTCCCCATTTCAGTTGAAGCCCAACAGTTGAGGCATGTGTTTTATTCCTCCTTAACAAACTGCATGGAGGTTATATATGGTAGGATAATCCTTACCCCATTGATTATGATACGATACACAGAGTTTTGAGTCTTCCCACCTATGTTGAGGATCCAAAAGTTACCATCAAGGAAAAATACGATGCATAGGAGGAAGTATACACCTAGTTTGGGAGATGCAGGGTGAAGCACAGGGTTTTCATCCCTGAGATTCACAACAAAATTACTAGCCTTGAATATCATACATAAGTGTCTAAAGGATAAATGTCCCGATATAAAATTTTCCAAAACAATGAGGCGGGGAACTTCGGTTCCCTGTGTTAACAATTAGATTTACCCTCACTACCTTAGTCTCCTCTTGATGCAAACCCCCTATGGGATTACACAACCTCGTGGTCTAGGATCATTCAAAAGAGTTGAATTAGCTCTTGGATCCTCACTGGATCCTCTCTGGTGCACACAAGCCCTTTCATTTCGTTATGCAAGTCCACAAAAAAACCATGGGTGCTTATACTAAGCCCCTTTTACTCCCTTGTTTACACCATGGGTGCTAGCCCCTTTTCCCCAAATAGAATGGAATATTACCTTGGGCTAGAACTAATCGCTTTGCTGAAAGGTGCTATTAAGGGAAATTGGACTTTGGCGCTCCAAAGGATTCACCAAAAAAAACACTCCAATCTCCTGGAGTGGTTACTGTTCGAACTCGGTCATAAAGGTGATGTGACCGGTGAGTGTAGGTCCTCTCACTATCCTTCCACTTATCCAACATCAATGGTTAGATTTGACTCATCTGAATTAGAAGACGGACATGGATTATACTCCCTACATGATCTACGACTAAGATCTAACACAGGACTCCAGGATTCAGAGGTTTACATGACTCCAACACACAATGCCTCTTGGACAACCGAACATTGAACCGTGATCTATGACTCACACTCCTCCTGCAGTTAACAACTGTTATTAAATATATGCTTTAGAGATTCGGGGTTCCTCGCTCCAAATACCCACCACCAAAATCTCGAACACCCGAATGCTGAATTTGCGAAGGATGGAAATATATGACCGAGACTCCCCTATTTGATCAACGACAAAGATTAACTCCGACTCTTCGAAGCTTAAGGGTTTCGAACACTCTACAATGACTACCTACAAATTATCCTAGGTAGCCGAAGTGTCAAAGGGATTAACAATCAATGACCCTGCTTCACTCTGTGATCTATGAATGAGATCTATTTTAGGACTTTAGGCTTCGTGGTTTTCTCCTCTTGGAAACATAAGGACCAATCTTTCCTGAAGTGTCGAATACCTAAATTTTGAGATCTATAGATCACATTTTCCTGTGCTCAGATCCAATGAGTCGATTCTGATATCCTCTTGACTATGCTTCTCCTCTTGTTTGGGTTTGATCCAATGGCCTAGATCTATTTCCAAAGCCAATCCAACAACTATTGTGGTTTCTTCTCCTCTGCGGATCCACTTACCTTCAATAAAGGAACTGTCAAATATTTCAAAGGATTGGCCTTTGATCCCTCCTCTACAGGGTCAACTCCTCAAAACGCCCTACACAATGTTCTTGAAAATTGAACTCGTGTTCAGAAATTGCATTGTGGCTCATTTAGCAAAACCCTAGTTCTGGATTCCTCTAAAAATGATTTTCCAAGCAATAGAATGAAAAGAGAGGGGCCCCACTAGATGAAAACTAGTCCGTCAAATCTAATTCAAGCAATTTTTTATCAATTTGAAGCCTGATTATATTTTTATCGGAGTTATAGCTCGCCTCCTCAAGGCATTCAAGGACATGTTGGCATTTTTTGGGGGGGGGAATAAAATCCAAACCGAGCATCATAATGAAGTTCTGTAAGCTCCCTCATGTTTGTTTTTCCAAGGCCTATGTTACCATCCTACCCACAATCACCCAACATAATGTTTCGAAAAATCAACTTCTTGTTCAGAAATTGCATTGTGCCTCATTAAGCAAAATGCTAGTTCCAAAGATCCTCCAACAAACGCTTTTCAAAAAACCTGAATGACAATGGAGGGAATCAAATAGATGAAACTTGATGCCTTAGATATAATGAAATAAATGGTTCATCCATCTGAGGCTAGGTTATATTTTTATCATGAGTTGCAAATTGCCTCCTCAATCCATTCGGGGACATGTTGGCAATTTAGTTGGGGGGCATAGAATCCAAACCGAGAAGAATAACCGATTTCTGTAAGCTCGCACTAGTTTTTTTAGCTAAGACTCAAGGGACCATGCTAATCACAATTGTCCAATGTAGATTTCTTGAAAATATACCTCTTGTTCATAAATTGCACTGTGCATGATTGAGCAAAACCCTTGTTCCAGAGATCCTTCATCAAAAAAATTTCTTTGCAACGAAATGAAAGTGAAGGGGCACTAATAGATGAAACCCAGTGACATGGATCAATTGCAACTAATGGTTCACCCATCGAAGGCCAGTTTAATGTTTTATCGCGAGTTAAAACTCACCTCCTCAAGGAATTCAGGGACATGTTGGCAATTTGGTCTGGAGGAATAAAATCCAAACTGAGCAGCATAAAAAAGTTCCATAATTTTCCGCACGTCTGTTTTTCTAAGGACCAAGTGACCACACTGCCCACAATCAACTAACACAATGTTCTTGGAAATTAACCTCTTTTTCATAAATTGCATTGTGCATAAGTGAGGAAACCCCTGGTTCCAAATATGCTCGAACAAACAAATTTTTAGGAAATGTAATGAAAATGGAGGGGCCCCACTAGCTGAAACCTAGTACCCTGAATCTAATGAAGTTGATTTTTTTCCATCCGAAGCCTGGTTATAGTTTTATCGCGATTTGCAACTCGCCCAGTGAAGCCAATAAGGGACATGTTGGCAAGTTAGTATGGGGGTGTAAAATCCAAACCGATAAGTATAATAGAGTTCCTTAGTCTAACCGCATGTCTATTTGGACAAGGCCCACATGATGAAGCTACCCATAATCACTCGAAACAATGTTCATGAAACTCGACCTCTTGTTCAGAAATTGCAGTGTGGCTCACTAAGCAAAACCTAGTTACGAAGATCTTTCAAAAAACTCATTTTCATGAAACAAAATGACAACAAAGGGGGCCCACTAGATGAAACTTGATGCCTCAGATCCAATACAGTTGATGGTTCTTCCATTTAATGCATGGTTAGAGTTTTATCACGAGTTGCAACTCACCTCCTCAAGCCATTCAGGGACATGTTGGCAAATTTTTTCGGGGTCATAAAATCCAAAGAGAGTAGCATAAAAGAAACCCATAATCTCCCACACATATGTTTATCCAAGACCCACATGAAAAAACTACCAAAAAGCACCTAGAATAATGTTCTTGAAAATCAATCTCTTGTTCAAAAATTGCATTATGCCTCATTGAGGAAAACCCTAGTTTCGAAAGATCCTCTGAGAAACGATTTTCTGGGAAACAAAATGACAATGGATAGGCCCCACCAACTGAAACCTGGTTCTACATATACAATGTAATTGATGGTTAATCCATCCAAGTCTCGGTTATAATTTTATCGCGAGTTGCAACTCATCTCCTCAAGCCATTGAGGTACATGTTGGAAATTTGGTTCGGGGACATAAAATTGAAGTTGAGAATCATAAAAGAGTTTTGTAAGCTCCCACACATTGGTTTGTCCAAAGACAACGTGACCACACTACCACAATCACACAACAAAATTTTCTTGAAAATCAACCTCTTGTTCAAAAATTGCACTGTGTCTCATTGAGAAAAACCCTAGTTCTGGAGATCCTTAAACAAATAATTTTCTGGGCGAAGAGGACCCATTAGCTAAAACCCAATTCCCTAGATCCAATGCAACCAACAGTTCATCCATCTGAGGCCCTCTCAAATATTTATTGTGAGTTGCAACTTGCCTCCTCAAGCCATTTAGGTACATGTTGGCAAATTAGTCCGGTGGAATAAAATCCAAACCGAGAAACATAAAAGAGTTATGTAATCTACCACATATCTGTTTGGACAAGGTCCAAGTGACCATTCTACCCACAATCACCCAATATAGAGTTTTTGAGAATCGATCTCTTGTTCAAACACTGCACTGTGCCTCACTGACAAAAACCCTAGTTCCATAGATCCACCAACAATTTATTTTTTTGGAAACGAAATGACAATGGAGGGTCCCCACTAGCTGAAACCTAGTGCCTTGGATCCAATGAAATTGACATCTTGTCCATTTGAGGTCAGGTTAGATTTTTATTATGAGTTGAAACTCGCCTCCTAAAGGCATTCAAGGACATGTTGGAAATTTAGTCAAGGGGAATAAAATTCCAACTAAGAAGCATAACGAATTTATATAAGATCCCACACATATATTTGAAAAAGGTCCACATGAACACACTACCCATAATCAACTGTCACAATGTTCTTTAAAATTGACCACTTGTTCATAAATTGCATTGTGCCTCATTGAGAAAAACCCTAGTTCCAGAGATCCTCGAACAAACATGTTTTCAAGCAATGAAATGATAGTCGAGGGACCCCACTAGCTGAAAAACGGTGCCTCAGATATAATAAAACTGATGATTTATCCATCCAAGGCTCGATTAGTGTTTGACCACCTGTTGAAACTCAGTTCCACAGGCATCGAGGGACATGTTAGCAATTTGTTCCAAGGGTATAAAATACAAACCGAGCAACATAACGTAGTTTTATAATCTCTCACATGTCTAACCAAGGCCCACATGACCACACTACCCACAATCACCTAAAATAATGTTCTTGAAAATCGACCTCTTGTTCAAAAATTGCACTGTGCCTCACTGGGACAAATTATAGTTTTGAGAATCCTTCAAAAAATGTTTGTCTGGGAAATAGAATGACAAAAGAGGTTCCCCACTAGCTCAAACTTGGTTCCCTATATCCAATGCAACCGATGGTTCGGCCATCCGAGGTCTGGATAGAGTTTTATTGTGATTTTCAACTCGCCTTCTCAAGGCATTCAAGGATATGTTGGAAATTTGGTCTAGGGTCATAAAATCCAAACCAGGAAGCTTAATGGAGTTTTGTAAGCTCCCAAACATCTGTTTGACCAAGTCACAGGTGACCACACTACCCACAATTACCCGACACAATGTTCTTGAAAATCGATATCTTGTTTAGAAATTGCATTGTTCCTCACTAAGAAATACCATAGTTTCAGAGATACTCGAAACAATTATTTTATAGTAAATGAAATGACAACAGATCAACCTGAATAGCTGAAACACGATGCCCCAAATCTAATGCAAATGACGGTTTTTCCATCCGAGGGACAGTTAGAGTTTTATCGCGAGTTGCAACTCACCTACTCAGTCCATTAAGGGACATGTTGACAATTTGGTATAGGGAAAAAAATCCAAACCAAGAATCATAACATAGTTCCTTAATATCCCACATGTCTATTTGGTAAAGGCCCACATGACCAATATTCCCACAATCGCCTGACACAGTCTTCTTGAAAATCAACCTCTTGTTTAGAAATTGCAGTGTACCTCACTGAGAAAAACCCTAGTTTCATAGATCCTCCAAAAAATGATTTTCTAGGAAATGGATTGACAGTGGATGGGCCCCACTAGTTAAAACCCAGTGCCTCATATCCAATTCTACCAACGGTTCATCCATCTGTGGCTCGGTTATAGTTTTATCGGGAGTTGCAACTCGCCTCCTCAAGCAATTCAGGGACATGTTGGAAATTTGTTATGAGGGCATAAAATCTAAACCACCTAGCATAAAGGAAATCCGTAAATTCTCACATGTTTGTTTGGACAAGGCCCATGCGAACAACCTACCCATAATATTCCGACACATCATTCTTGAAACTCGATCTCTTGTTCATAAATTGCACTGTGCCTCATTGAGAAAAACCCTAGTTTCAAAGATCCTCCAAAAAACACTTTTCCGTGAAACAAAATGACAATAGAGAGGCCCCACCACCTGAATCCTAGTTCCCCAAATCCAATGAAATCAATAGTTCATCCATCTGATGTGCGTTTAGATTTTTATCGTGATTTGCATCTCACTTCCTCAAGCCATTCAGGGACATGTTTACAAATAATTCCGAGGGAATAAAATCCAAACTGAGCAGAATAAAGGAAACACGTAAGCTCCCACATGTCTATTTGGCCAAGGTTCATGTGACCATTCTACCAATAATTGCTCGACACAACGTTCTTGAAAATTAATCTCTTGTTCAAAAATTGCATTGTACCTCATTGAAAAAAACCCTAGTTTTGGAGATCCTCCAAAAAATGTTTTTTTGGGAAATGGAATGACAATGAAGAGGCCCCACCATGATCATCTACCTTTTCGATATTTTCAAATGTTATTTTATCCTCTATATAGTCATGCACGACAAATAAACTCACTATGAACTAGTTTGGAAATATTTTATCCTCTAAGGATGTGAGTTTGATTCTCTATGCATGGTGCAAGTTTTTTCACATGAATATAATCCATCCGCATAATATTTTGATTTCTACAAATTATCATCAAAGGTTCCATTTTCTATTGCACATATATATGCAAATAATGTGATATAATAATAATGCCACTAGAATATGATGCACTATGAATCCTTCACAAAAGGGCATATATAAATCAAAACCTACTAAAATTAAATAGATTAACAAAGATGGTTATTTTGGAACCTAGGTATCTATAAAATTTATACATGATAATATATACATGTGTGGGATGGTTATGGAGTGGAGTGAGTGGTGTTGTCCCTAGTGCATTCCAAGGAAATTGTGAAATGCAAATCCCTAAAACCTTCATCCCACTTACAATTGGTTTTTCTTCATTGTGGTAAAGGACCTTCCCACTTTTGCAATGTATCCATTCGTACAATATCCCTCTAAATCCGTGTTTTAAAAATATTTCATAACTTGGCATAACCTGCATGGAGAGATTCTTTAGTTTCCCTACCCAACTAAAAAGTACCTATACCATCATGATGGATGTATATATAATGATCAATCCTCAGCTCTACACCAAAGTACAATTTCCAACTGTTGATCCCAACCTCCTTATGAAAGGAAATGTGCTTGAATGAACATAATTGCAGCAAGGCTAACAAGGTTTGTTTAGCCTTAGTGCTAGGAAATTTCCCGCATTATATTGGTAGCGTGTGGCATGCTTTCTAGAACCAAGGATAAACAACATTTTATCCTCATCACTATATTGGTAACCATATGAAAATCATGGACAATTTCTATTTATCTATTTAGTTTAATCAAACTATTGTTGTTGTGTTGCAGCGTGATTTTATTATCGGCACTACAAAGGTAATGTACATTCAAAACCAAGCACTCAAGGTTAAACATCTCATGTTAAGTTTAAACTTAAAGCTTAATTTTATGGTTAAGCAAGGGTGGTTTTAATTCCTAAAAATAGTTGAACTATATTTATACACTTTATATTAAACTAAACTAAAAATCAGGTGTCCATAACTATATTATACACTTTATACACTTGATTTTCTACAACTTACCTCCACCGCTCTTCGTGCACCTTCTTTCATGGTTTATTAGGGGGTTCCATCTACCTGCGCAAGGTTTAGACACACTGGCGTGTTTTGAGTGCATTAAAAATTAGGAAATGGGTAGTTGAGATGGGGGTTGAGTGTATCACAGGACAACATTCCCTTTCCATGGATTTAAAGCAGTCTCCTAACTTCTTTCTCCGTTTTCATGAATGTGAAATTTTCTTTTCTTTGCTGTATGTGAAAATGGTTGCATCAGCTCTCTTTTTACTTATTCTACCCTACTGTCCTCAACTTTGGTGCGGGTCTGAATCAATACTTTGGCACGGGTATGAATCAATTGTGGTCTTCTCAACTCTAACACGCGTGTAAATCAATTGTGTTTCTTCATTATTTTTTTCTTCTTCCATATACAGGTAAATTTCTTACCTCTTATTGCTATGTTCATATTATTTCTCTCTTTAATTAGATATTCATATCATTTATGTCTTCCTTGGCGCTCAATGGAAGTGTCTTAATCAAAACTTATAGACAACGATTCTAAAGAAATACATTTATGTGTGCTTCATCTTTTCAAACATCTAGGATGTAAAATATACTATCACTTTTATCTTGCTTGATTGTTTGTCTCAGTAAAAGATCATAGATTATGTATCCATTTGAAATAGGAAAACCACACACATACCCTGGGCTCCCTCGAAATATCACCCGGTACTGGTTTTGCTGGGCTCCCCCAAAATATCATTGGATGACGACATGGATCTTGGTCCTGTAACTCCCATATATACTTAAATATAACTTCATATTATCTCCTACTACATTATTTCTTGTCTTATTCTCTCCTAATAATTTACTTCTTGTCACTTTGATCATTCATTCAAATAACCACCCACTACGAACTAAAAAAAAAATATAATATTGTGATGTTAGATATGTTATTTTCTTATGAGTAAGAGCCCATATGAATAGAAACTTTGTAAGGTATATTTTATAATTATAGAAGGCACGACTTGACAACTTAGTTACAACATGTATGTATTTGACTCAGCCTCCCTTTTCCACATCCATCTGACTTTTTTTTTGGATTTTAGTTGTTCACCCTCCGTTTTCCACATCCATGTGAGTTTTTTTTGGATTTTAGTTGTTCACCGTAACTCCACCTTGGCATGTTCATATTAATTTTGGAAATTAAGGGTAGGCGAAATCGTTGTCGGGATAAAATCCAATTGTTTGCGTTAACTTATAATATCCAGAAAAGGTGTTCGTGCAAAATTGCCCTATAGCTCATTGAATTGCGTGAAAGAGGTGAATCATTGAATTTGAGAAATTAATCCAAAAATGTTAGAGTCTATCACCAAGATTTGTTTTTGGCTTATTCGCCACATAATAAAAATGTGGTGTGGACCTCCATTACTATTTATATAAAAAATTGTAAGCCGGGGGAGTTGAAATCGAAACCTCATGGAACTTCATTTTCACGGCACTTGCCAATTGAGCTACCCCTCCAGGAACGTCATTGCTTTCCTTTAGTTGTAAAGCAATGATGAGATTTAAATATATTATCCCTTGCTTTTAGATTTTCTATGTAAAAAACTTACCCTGTAATAATAAAATGTTTATCACCTTCACGAGGATGGTTGGTGAGTAATTTCTTCTTTCAGAGAACTTAATAACAACCCATATAAATCTGTAAAGTGTAAATCAACATGGAAAAATTATATAGGATAATAAAGTATATTAGTATTTTACTTTTCTAGAGATTAAAAAGTAATCAAAGCTATTAGTGTAATGGTATGATTTAAATCATAACGTTGATTTATTTAAACACAATTTATTTTGTTGACTTTAACCCATTTTTTTTATTCTTGTCATTAAATATTTTTAAATGTTGTTGTAAAATTTTAATATGTAAATGCGAATTTTTTATCTCATAAATATTAAAACAAATTTTTGTTTTAATATGAAAGTGAAAATTGTTTAGTAAATAAATTTAATCAAACAATAAAATAATTTGATATAGTATGAAAAAAATAAATTAATGATAAAACAAATTTGATATAGTATGAAAAAAATAAATTAATGACAAAACAAATTTGATATAGTATGAAAAAAATAAATTAATGACAAAACAAATTTGATATAGTATGAAAAAAATAAATTAATGACAAAACAAATGGAGCCACTTACAACAAACATATAAACAAATTGTTTTATATATATTGATAAATTAAAAGTCAAAATATATTTACACTATTATATTATATATTGATAAATTAAAATAGTAAATACTCTTATACTATAAATAATTTATATCTTGATAAATTATCTTATATTATATTATAAATTAAAAAAAATCATATCATATGATAAAATTTAGAACATTTAAAAGAAACAAATTTTTTTTTGAATTACAATTACAATATATTTGTTGTAGAAAATTGCATTTATAATTTGTTTGTAATACTAAGTTGAAAATAATCACATGTTATATAACAAAACATTTTTTTTTGAAATATTAGATAGATAAGTATATGAGATGTTTATCTTTCACAAATATGTATTTAAGTGCTTGAGATGTTTATCTTTCACATATATGTATTTCTTCTCTTTATAATATGTTTATATATTTCTTCTTTCTGTAATGTTTTTATGTAATGTGTTTATATATTTCTTCTTTTTGCACTGTTTTTATTTTTGTGAGTATGTGTATATTGTTTTTATGTGTTATAATTTTTCTATTTATTTATTAAATTTTTATTTTAGTAATATGTATATTGTCATTAAATATTATTATAATTATTTTTTCTTGTTTTTACTTTTTACATTTTAATTTTATTTATAAAAATGTTTATATATTATTAATAATGTATTAATATTTAAATTTTTATTACTAACATTATAAAGAATTATCAAATTTATTAAATTAACATTATAAAGAATTATCAAATTTATTAAATTATAGATAAGTATAACATTATTTATTTATTTTATTTTTATTTGAATTATTTATTTTATTGAAAATCATTTATAGAAAAAATATGAAGCTATGCTAAAAATAGATAAAAAGTTAATTGAAGACATATTATAAACTAAATTTGAATATATATGTTTAGGTTAATTGGGCTCAACTTGGATGGTTGTGACTAATGATTGTTATCCTCTCCATGTGGATTCAATTCTCATAATGACATGAATAAAGCTCATAATGAGTATGTTGTATGTTGGATTCATAATGATGGTTCTCTACCACAAAAACAAAAGTTTTAAATTAAAGGTTTATGTCATGATTAAAATAACATTAAGATAAAAAAAAACTTTAATTAAAAAGTGTCTTTTTTGTTTTATAACTTTTTAATTCATGGTTGCTAATATTATTATTAATTTTTTTCATTCACCAAATGAGATAACACCAAAACCTATTAATTTTAAATTCCATCATAATTGATTACTTCATTATAAACTTTAAAATAAAATTATACCTTAAAGATAATACACTTAATTATATAAATTAACCTTGAATATATAAGAGTTATTGAGTCTACTCCATTCTCTATTTTCAAAAGGTACAATATTTTCAATAACTTGAGAGTTGTTGTAAGTAGTCCTCATCAAAATAATGAACTAATTTCAAATAACATCATTTTACTATCTATATGATTCTCATTAATAACATTAGTATGAAAAATTCCATCAAATTACTTAGACATTCTAGTAGTCTTTGAAATCATCAATCAACTAAAAATTCAATTCCTTTTTTATTGTAGCCAATTTCCATGACACTTAAAGTTTTACCGATTTTTTTTTAATATACCTTACATAATGATGTATTTTTTAACATTTTATTATATCTTTTAAGATTTTATTTTAAGATAGGTTATCAATGTAATGTATGTTGTTGATAATAGTCTATACTAACACTTTGTATTTTAAAATGCAATATTTTTGGATTGAATGGTGTATGTATGTGCTTTTTACTCATATTATAATATGTTATAATATGTTGACTTTGGATTATAGTTTATTGTATGTATCTATGAAATGAACTTCCTACTTTTTATACATTCATATACACCTTACAATATTTTTTCATTTATGTTAGTTTTATGCATTGGAACTCCATATTTTTTATGCCACAATTTATATTAGTATACTTTATATTAGTTTAAAATTTAGCAAATTTTATGTTAGTTTACCATTTATTTTACTAATATGAAATATTATACATTTTACAATATTTTGTACTTAGGTTAGTATTATGCACTTTTATTAAAAGCTATGTTTTATAGATTAGTTACAATTTTCGAAACTATTCCTTTAACTTCATTATGCTTCTTTCCAAATTCATATATTGTATATTTAATATATACTCATATAAATATGATTAATGTTGCTTCAATCTAGTTATATTTGTTACTTTGCTATAAAATAGATATATTTTTAATTTCAATTTATTTTTATTGGTTTCCCAATGATATTTATGGTTGTTTTTTCCTAAAAAAAAAAATTCAATATATCAATTTAATACAATTTAATAAAAGGAAAAATTACTTTACATGTTTTAGAAACATTTTAATTTTTTCTATTAATGATAAAAAGTATACATTTATTTATTAAATAAAAAAAAATATACGGAGCCGATTGGAGCGGCTAGGGTTTCCCTAGCGGATAAAAATATAAGGAGCACATTAGAGCTGCTAGGGTTTCCCCCCATGTAGGCGCTCGACTCTGCCTCTCTCCATGACGACATGACTTCCTTCGATGATTTTGGATTGGTACGCGGCATGATATCCTTCGATGGTTCTGGACTGGGTACGCAACCCTTGGCCTAGAGGGGCTCTGGTCTGCTAGTGGCTTCGACTCCGTGGGATGCTCTGTTTTTCCCCCGCCTATTTCCTTGTTGGTGAGTCTCTACTTGTTTCCTTGTCGGTGGCTCCATCCCCATGGGCTCCCCATCTTCCCTTTCGGTTAGGGACATGATCTCGTGCTCCATTCATATCGTGCGACCCTTGGCCTGGATGTGGTTTTTTCTCTCTGATTTCGCAGAGATTCTACTCTGGTTAGATGGGAGGTACTATGCCTATAAGTGGATATCTCATGTGGAGCTTTGGTGGACATATATTGGGTCTATGGACTTGGGATCTGGTGTTTGGTGCAACGATTGCTGGGTATTTTGTTACTCTTTGGAGTTTGGGTAGGAGGTTTGAGGTCCATCTTTTGGGCATGTAGTGTGGATCTGTGGATCTTCACATTGAGGTCTTTTCTTGGGAGTGCAGTTATGGTCTATGAATAAAATTACAATTTTTTCTCAAGAAAAAAAACAAAAAAAATATAACTAAAAATTTAATTTAACATTAAAAAAATCATACTAAATTCAAAGAATGAATTTAATTAATTTAATTGAGTGGTAATGGAATAAAAAAATCAAAATAAATTTTCTATATTAAACAAATTTAATTTAATTATTATAAAATAAATAAATTATAATTATTTTCATAATAATAATTCACAAATAATTATTTTTTTCATTTAAATTTTATAACAATAAAAGTTAAAAATCATTTTTTTGTTCTTACCTAGGGATTAACATGTGGTCTAAGAAACAACCACCTAAGCACGCGGTCTAAGTAGGGATTGCATTGAACCTATGCCACCTTACAAAAGGAAACCTCGATTTCACTAGCTTTGACAAAAATCATTTTCTTTTATTTTCATTTCATTTATTTTTTATTTTTAAAATTAAACATCAAACATCGCTTCCATCCTTTTTATTTATGTTTTTTTTCATAACATACCTTCAATACATCACATATCCAATTGGGTGTGACTAGTTTGTTTTTATACATGTTGAACATCTTATTAAAGATTAATTGGAACAAAAGTTTAAGTTTATAGGCAAATTTAGAGAATGATGAGAATTCATTGTTCACTTGGTAACACCATTTGTGCATCCACCACCATGTCTGTTGAACTCTACTTTCCGTGTGACATTTTTTTTACCTTTTTTCTTCGTTAAAGACAACATAGCTTTGACATTGAAAGTCTATTTTCAAAGCCTTTTTTAACTATCTATTTTTTCGAGAACATTCTATCTAAACAACCAATTTATGGTTTTGAAGTTATCATAGTTACATATTTTAATACCCCCATTGATGAGTCAAATGAATCTAAATGGATAATAAAAATGAAAAATCATATGGATTAATCAGAATACCCATGCCTATCTCTATTGATTTATGATTTCACCTTGAGTTAACAAGTTAGATGATGCTTGGATAAGATGGAAACTTTTGGGATAATGATTGTGTGTGTGCACAAACATAGTTGTGCGTGAACCATAGTTTTGTGCAGATCAACAACTACACAATAGATGTCATAAGGTGTGTGAGATAATTTGAGTCCTACTATGCATGCCCGTCTGAGTTCTACTATGCATGCCAAAAATCAAGAAGATACCATATGCACGTCAAAATAAAGAAGAGGATCTTTGGGAAATCTTCCTAAATGATTAAATTGGGTAGTATGAGAGATCGTGGAGCAGTTAATGGATGATCTGACAAGTTAGTTAAGACTTCCATGACTCCAAAGAGGCTATGTGGACTGCATCCAGGTAGTAGAAGCGTGCAAGACTGAAAGTCAACAGAGTGAGTGGAGCAGAGTTTAAAGTGATAGAGTGAGAGAGAGGAGAAGAGGTTGATGTTGTTGTTTCTAAGGTTATTTCTATTATTGTGGTCAATTTTTGTTCATTCAGGATATTCACTCTAAGTTCTCTTCATTGAGAGATGATCTTGACTATATTTTGTAAGAGTCTGGTGTTACAGGAGAATCCTCTGGAGGACAAGTGGATTCCTTATTGGACTCTAGACTCCTAAGACCGAGATAGAAAGAGTGCTAAAATTGGTCACTGACATCCTTTTAAATCTAGTTAAACTATAGTATAGAGAAGAAGAATAAAGGAGTACCTTTTAAATGATGTTCGTCCTCTCACAGTCCAAGCTAATCTTTGATCCCTAAGCTCCTCGATAAGTTCTAAAAACAAACACAGACATAACAAACTTCCTATTCTACTAAGATTAGATTGAAACCAGATCTATCTAATAGAGAAAAGTTCATGTAGAACAAACACAACCTTGAAAGAAACAGGCCAAGCACATACGTATATTGATGAGAACAACAAAGAATACTTACAGACCTTTGATGAAGGTGCAACAACCTCTCCCAGATCTCCTTGTCCAACCCTTTGCTCAAGTAATCCACATAAAATGATGATGATTTAATGATATCTCCCTTATGAGATCATAAGTTTGATGCCTTCAATGTCTCCCCCTTTCACCATGAAGAGGCTTCCTTATATAGGCTTGGAGAGGCCTAACCACTTTTGAGATTCTTGGGATAAGTTGAGGATTCTTACTCCCTCAGAATGGACCACAGAGCATTGGAACGCTCCCCCAAAAGAGGTCAAAGAGCATTGGCACTCCCTGACAGTGTATAGGGGAGCGCTTCCTTCCAAAATTGATTTTTGAGTGGTTGTTTCCATGGAAAAAGACTTGTACTATATATCAAATTATTTCTCCTCTTCAAAACCAATATTTTGAGGTGTCTTTTGATTTTTCTTGATAATGTCGTCCGAGACATGACATAGGCAAGATGACAGTATGATTTTTGTGAAACTTGCGACCAAAATGTGACACTTGCGACATTAGTAATGATGACACTAGGCCATCATCCTAATGAGTAATTTTGATGTGTAACAATTTTCCCCCCAAAGTGCAAAGTCAAAATACGAGAATTGATGACTGAAGTAATTTGTAGACTTTTTTGAGCAAGGGTATGGACTCGGATAACCTGGTAGAAGTTGCACACAACCATCAACAAAAATTATGACATGTTTCAAACCCAAGGAAGACATACCTATGTTTGAGTGATAAAGACTTGTAAGGTATGGCCACCATAAGATACACTGCAGATCCATAATTGTACTAATAAAAATTTATAGCCACCAAAGATAAAATGTGGATCTATACTTCCATGATATGAACTGATCATAGCCATGAAACATACACAGTGGATCTACGATATGACAAGACATATCCACAAACCAATACAAAGTGGATCTATGTAACAATATATGTGTCAATATTCAAAATAAAGTCCGTCGCAACCTAGGAAAATTATATATCAGAGTGATCACTCAACCTAGGGTCTTCTTACCGATCTTGATGTAGTACAAATCTAACCATGTGAATAGATGTCCTGATGTCGAACATGGTAGAAACCACTTGATTACCGGTCAATGAGGTAAACTGTTAACAAGAGCGAGGGAGATCACCATTGATGTCAATGATTACCAAGGTATCCTAGTACATTCCAGCGAATGTGAATAGATGATATGAAGTCGAACATTCATGGAATCACCCGATCAAGGGCCAATGATGTAAACCCACTGTCACAAGTGAGGAGGTCTGCCATTGAGGCATGTATGTCCCAAGGTACTAACTGGTTTTTAAGTCTAGTTCCCAGATAATGTGATGAAGTCGACAGGAACAAAATCGTCGAAGGAGGGCCTTGATGTATCCCCCATCAATGACACAAAACTGACACAAAGATGTAAATTGGTGGTTCAAATGAACATGGACTAACACAAGTATTGAAATAAGAAATTTGTGATGGTTGACTCTTGAGGAATGAACTTCCCTTGAACACTAAGGCACAACAATGGAAACATGACATGGACCAAAACATGATGATGCAATGGATATTGTGACTTTCGTCGGGTGACCCAAAGGAGTAAAGAAACTTAGAGGATTGGTTTAGTGCAGAGGTTCAATGGATTAAAATGTATGCAAAGACAAAGTGACGTGTTCAAGGTGACCGTAAGAGTTACTAGTAATGTTCTCAAAAACTTCTTGGCTTGCTCCCTTCAATTTCCCCCCCCATCCAGATAGACGAGTACCTCTTTTTGATTTAATGAGCTCGAGGAGGGTAACACATGCTCGATATAAATTATCTTCAGTAAGTCCCTCTTCCTTTATTTAACGAACTGCAAGAAGTAAGGGTTCGGTCCCATATGGGCCCTTCAATGTATGATTGTTTAACAATTCCAGAGAAGGTAAACTCTGTGATTTTTCATGTTTAGAGAGTCTGAAAAGAACTTAAAGACGAATTCAATGTTGTCCTTTTTCGTAATTTTAGTTTCGTGAGGCCGAAAAAGAGATAAACTACCACTCGCAAGATGCCCTTTCAAACCTTTTAACGAGTGGGAAAGGAATCAAGATCACTCGATAATCTTTTCACGTTTAGAGAGTCTGAAAAGAGCTTAAAGACGACTCCAGGGGGTTCCTTTTTCGTGTATCCATGTGAGTCCGAAAAAGAGATAAAATTTTACTCGGTGTGTTCTCATGTTTTTTCGATCATGAGAAGGAACTAAGACCATGCTCGTTATTGGTTTCATTTTTACACAAGCTTGAAACAAAATTAAACTATGCTTGTAAATTACCAACGTAATTTCCAAAGGTTGGGATACCCATGGATGGTTGGTACTCTTCCCCCAGCTTGAAAAGGTAGTAGCTTAACTCCAGAATGATCATCAAAGGCTGGAGATATGCCCCCCAAAGCTTAAATTCATTCACCGACTTTGAGGTTGTCACCAATTTCTCTACTAGATGGAGAAAAAGGAAAAGGTTGGATGAAATGAAGGTTAAAATATGAGACCTAACGAAAGAATTGACTCGACATATACAAGATCTAGAGAGAGAATCGACTTGGTATGATAGGTGTCTGTTTCATTTTTTAACGATCTTGACACAAAAAAGGAACTATGCTCAGGGCTCTGGGTTCAATCCCAAGATTTATGTTCCATTTTTTAATGAGATTGTTACAGAGAGGAAAACTATGCTCATAGCCTCTGTTTCATTTTTTTTTTTTAACTGAAACGGGTATGGAATTTATTTAATAAAAAGAAAGGTGGGTCCTTGCCAAAGCAACCCCAGATACAAAACAGATTTCAAGCTGCAACTGCAACATAAATACAACATATTCAGTGGTTTAGGAAGTAACTTTCATTGTTTATGATAAGCAATCCTTTCATAAGAGAGCTGCCTTTGTTCGCCATCGTATTAGCTTCGCTGTTTGACTTTCTTAAAATGTGATAAAACTTGCATGAATTGAAATCTAGAAGGACTCTCTTCAGCCTGTCTAGAATTTGGTTTAGGATGGCATTGCTGAACTGAGTCTCCATGATTAGGTGTCTTATTATTACCTCTGAGTCTCCAAAAACTTGAACATATTTCACTCCCTTTTCTCTGGCAAGAAGGCAATCTTTGGTGAGCCCTAACAACTCAGCTTGATTGTTGGATTTCTGCCCTAAACCCCAACTGAAGCAGTCTTTTGAAGTCCCATCCGGGGAGTAGATGACCCCCCCAGCCCCTGCTGCACCGGGGTTTCCTTTAGATGCCCCGTCAAAGAAAATTGTTGATAAATTTTTAGTCCTCCACCAAGCCTGGAATTTGTCATCATCATCTCTTATTCTCCATTCCAGTTTGGTTGATTTTGGGGTAGGAAAATGCTTACTCGAAACTGGAACAAGAGGACTTAACCACCTCTTTTCCTACGGCCGTAAAAGGGGATCCTCTTTATCATACTTCTGGTGCGTTGCTTCCAATAGGAAAAATTTATCTTTTTCCACTACTTGCAACGAAGTATGCCTCTCCTCTTTGAAAATCAACTGGTTTCGAGTCAACCACAGCTGACAGCAAACGTATTTAGGGATCGCTGTCCAAATTTTGTTCCAAAAGGATTTGGAGGGGATGCGCTGAGTATAGATTAGGCTCCAATCTGCAAAGAGTTCTGCAACTGAAATCTGCGATGGAATTGTGATCTGAAAATCCTGAAGGACGAGACCCCATACCTCTTTGGCAAAAATGAAGTCCATGAACAAGTGTTGGGCTGACTCTGAATTATTGTTGCATAACGCACATCTGTGCGGCCCCATTATATTCCTTTTTTCCAGATTGTCTCCCGTGAGAATCTTGTTGTGCATCAAGGTCCAAAATAAGAAGTTCACTTTTGGAATGGCTGACTGATCCCATACTCTTTTCTAGAAGCCCGGGGTTTGGTTGCTGTATCTTGCAGTCTGTAAAGCTCTATATCCTACCGCTGTGGAGTATCTTCCTGACTGACCCCATCCCCATCTGTCTTTCATGGTTCTATTGACGGGGCAACTTCCTCGAGCAGCTCTTCTAGTACGGATTGTTGCTGGGATAAACGGGATGGGACTTCATGGAAGTCCCATCCGACCCAGTCTCCACGCTGATCCCATTTCGAGAGATCGTGAAGTTTGTTAACTCCTGCTCTCTCCAGCCAATCTCTGAGATCTGTGATGTCNACCAGGGGTTGTCTCCCCATGATGCTGTCCTGCCACATTAAGGTGCGTTTGCCATTGCCAGGAATTCTATACATCATTTTTTTGAATAAATTGTTGCTTTTGCAGCACAATTTCCAAACCTGAGTGCATTTTACAGGTCTGTCACTTTGGAGATTGTTAAGAGAGTTATTTACCCCATACTTTGCACGCAGAGTGGATCTCACCGGGTGCTCAGGATCATCAATCAACGTCCATAGGATCTTTCCTCCGAGTGTTAAATTCACAAGAGCAGGGTCCCTAATTTGCAGACCTTCCTCTGTCATGGGTTTTTTTACCACCTCCCAATTCACCAGGTGGAATTTGTTTTCATTACCCTTCCCTCCCTGCCACAAGAAGTCTCTAAGTAATTTAGAAATATTCTCCGTAACAGAACGAGGAGCTAAGAGGAACACTGCCTGGTAAATAGGAAGCGTTGATAGAACAGATTTAATAAAAACAACTTTTCCTCCTTTTGTTAGCCAATATCCTCCCAACACAACGATTTTTGTTTTGATATTGGATATAATGTCGCTCCATAATGTTATTTTGTTGCCGCCTGAGATGATAGGGAGTCCCAGGTACTTGATCCTGTCCCATTTTTCATGACCTTTGAACCCAAAGATGGCAGCTATACCAGCGAGTTCCATCTAACTTAAATTCCAGCTATACACCTCACTTTTGTTCTCGTTAATTAGAGCACCCGATGATCTGCAGTAACTCATGAGGAATGAATCGAAAGCCTTAGCGATTCTGATGGAGGATCCCCCGATTAGGAGCGAATCATCAGCGAAAAGTGCATGGTTTACAGGTTCTACTCCAGCAGCTGAGGTGAGGCCCGGAATATTGCCAGTGATCCTTTCAACGATTAGATTACAACTGAGAGTATCCGCCATGATTATGTACAGGAATGGCGACAGAGGGCATCCCTGCCTGATGCCTCTCTGTGAATGGAAGAAACTGGATGGACGACCATTAATTAAGGGGGCGACCCACGGTTTATCAATGCAAGCCTTGATAATCTGGACGAACTGGGACGAGAAGCCAAATGATAGAAGGACTCTGCACAGGAAAGAGCGGTTGACTCTGTCAAACGCGTTCGCCATGTCCAGTTTAATCAACATTCCTTTCTCATTCCGCTGTATGCTTGAATGGACGATCTCCTGCACTTGGATTGCATTATCCTGTATATGTCTACCTTCTACAAAACCGCCTTGGAAGTTGGTGATCAATTTTTTGAGCAGCGGCTTGATTCGATTCGCTAGGATTTTTGCCAGGATTTTATAAGAAGCGTTACACAACGATATTGGCCTGTACCTTGTGAATGTTTCAGGATTGGAATCTTTTGGAATTAGTGCCAGGTATGTGGAGTTGGTTCCACCACCAACCTTTGCCTTTTTCATGCACCCACTAATCATTTTCAGCAGGTCGTCTTTTATAATGTGCCAGCAGGCTTTATAAAAATGTATTGTAAAACCATCTGGCCCGAGAGCCTTGTCTGCCTCCATAGACTAGATCACGTTTCTGATTTCTTCCTCTGTGGTGGGTTGACAGAGTAAATCATTGTCTTCTAGACTGATGAGAGGCGGGATATTGGAGAGGATTTCAGCGTCTTCTTCATCATTATTTTGACTGTCTTCTTGATATAAGTTTCTAAAATGAGATTCTGCCGCAGCTTTGACTTGATTAAACCCTTTGTAGACTTGACTGTCATCTGTTTTTATTTCTGCTATGTAGTTCCTGGACAATCTAGATATGTATTGCAGATCAAAATATGAGGTGTTCCTGTCCCCAGCCTTCAGCCACAAACTTCTGGATTTGAGTCTCCAGTATTCTTCCTTCCTTCGAAAGGATTGGTGGGTGGATCTTTGAGCTTTGATTTCTTTTTCCAAAAGCTCTGATGTTATATCTTTACTTTCCATGGATGTTTGCAAGATTTGCAATGAATTCACTGCTGCTTTTCTTTGATCAGTAAGGGTAGTGGTTGGGTTCTTTATCCAGCCCTTCAAGGCTTGTTTAGTGACTTTCAACTTTTTCTCCCATACATAACTTGAGGAGCCCAAGAATGGCTTAGCCCAGGCAGATTTTACAGTCTCGAAGAAATCAACTCTCTCAATCCATAAAGGGCTGAAGCGAAACGGTATAGGGCCCAGATCCTCCTCTTCTTCAACTTGGAGAAGTATTGGCTTATGATCTGAAGTGAGTCTGGGAAAATTTTTGGTAATGATAATCTTTTTGTTCATCATAATGGAGCTTTGCACCAGAAAACGGTCTAAGCGAGCAGAGATATGTTCCGATCCCACCCTGTTGTTTGTCCAGGTGTAAATGCCTTGGATGGGGTTGAAATCTAAGAGATCCCATACCTGCATGATATCCTCTACCTTAACCAGCATGGGGTCTGAGTTGGTGGAGCCTCCCCTCTTCTCTTTTGCTTTTAATACAATGTTAAAATCCCCAGCTAAGATGATATTGCTGGGTGAGGTCTCCTCTAAATAGGATGAAAGAGCATTCCAGCATTCTCGTTTTTCAACATAAGAAACTGGTACATATAGATTGAAAAGAGAAATGGAGAGCTTACTTGCATTGTGCTTCAGTTCCGTGAAGATCCAATGCTGAGTTTCCAAATGCTTGTTCAAATGAAAGGAGTCTTCGTTCCAAAGAGTTGCCAGCCCCCCGAAGGTTCCCCTTGCACTGACTGCTTTACCTATTCTTTTGTTCCACTTCGTT
Source organism: Picea sitchensis (assembly GCA_010110895.2). Classification (NCBI taxonomy): domain Eukaryota; kingdom Viridiplantae; phylum Streptophyta; class Pinopsida; order Pinales; family Pinaceae; genus Picea; species Picea sitchensis. The sequence goes on along the minus strand of SNQJ01S0007234.1, from coordinate 38,615 downwards.
CTACTGATCTCTAGAAGGGAATCCCCTTCTATTTTTGTCTCCTGGAGCATGAGAATCTCTGGGGAGTCTATTTTCAGTAAATCCTTGACTGCTTCTATTTTAGAGGGATTCCCCAGGCCTCTGCAATTTCACGAGACCAACTTCATGATTTACCTGAGGGGAGGGGGATTGCGACCTCCCTTAGAAGGCCTTGGTCTGGTATTTCTGCCGATGGACATTTCTATTGTGGACCGACTGCCTTGTGTTTTGAGCCTTTCTACCTCCTCCTCTCTCTTTTCCTTACGGGATTTCCTTCCTGCTTTCTTCGAGGGGCGCTCGAAGGTTTCATCCTCTGAGGAGCCTGAACTTTCCTCTGGTTTTTTCTTGGCAATTTCTGCATAAGAGGGATTGGAGGGAGTGACTTGATTAATTTCAGTATGGTGTGCTTCCCCTCCCTCTTTACTAAATGGTGTTGCTTCTACCTGATCTCCATTTTCCTCGATTAGTTTTGCTCGCTTGATCTAAGCAACTGTTGTCCCCTTTGAGGTACCGTCTGTTTCTATTCCATTTCTGTCGCTGCTGGGACCTCCGGTCGATTGGGCTTTACCTTTACCTTTTTTTGTATTTACATTTTTCAGGACTAGAGTCCATGCTTCCCCATTGTTTTTATCTGCCTGTTCCTCGACTTTCTTCTTGCAATGCTTTGCAAAATGTCCATGCCCATGATAGTGTCTGCATTTAAACGACAATTGCTCGTAATCCATCTCCTGGACATGTGTCCACCCCACTACTGTGAGGTTAATTGCTTCCGGAAGGCCCTCTTCTAATTCCACTTCAACACAAATGTGAGCACAGGAGTACTGGTCCTTTCTTTTTGCTTGATCTATATATTTGCCCAACGCGTTACCAATAATCTGGAGAGTTTTATGATTCCAGCAATGGAGAGGAAGGTGGGGGAGCCTGACCCAAACCAGAACAGCAAATGGAATGTCTTGAGTGGGGTCGAAGTCGGGAGTCCACTTGTTGAGGTAAAGACCCTGTGGACCCATGAAGAAAGGCCCGTTCCTGAAAACTAAACCCCTATCTTCAGGATTCTCGAAGACGAAAACGAAGAAGCCCTTTCCAACAAAGTAACTTTTGACTCCCTCTTTAATCAGAGGCCTCCCGTTTCTTTGAGTCCACTCTTCTACTGTTTTTGGGGAAGGCCAGAGGCCCATAAATTGTCCTATTAGACCTCTCTCAACCAAATTCAATGCTGCTTTACAGATTTCCTCTTCAGGCAGAGCCACCGTAGGGATTGTTTCCATTTTCCTTACAAATATTTTTTGGATCGTTGATGGCAGGCGCTTTGGCCCAGCTGCAACCAAATTTCTGAAAGCGAGAACCTCTGGGGGAGGGTCAGGGTCCCCGGGAGCCTCCATGAGAAGAGGGCACTGCAAATCGGTCGAGCGGCATAATGTTCAGAGTCTCGCTGGAGCGACCTGTTCAAATCTCATCAATCTCCGGCCATTTTGCTCCCAGTGGAAAAAGAAGCTCCAGCGGATAATAAAGTTCTGAGGAAGTTCCGTTGTGGCTCCGGTGTAGCTCGAGTAGAAGGGGAAGAGAGCTACTTTTTGGCACCGATCAAGGTTCGTTGAAGCACTTGAACAAGCCACGAGGACTCAAGGGCGACCTTGCGAACCAGGGTTACTATTCGGCTTCCTCTGTTTCATTTTTTAACGAGCTTGCTACAAAGAGGAAAAATATGCTTGTTACTTATGTTTCATTTTTTAACGAGCTTGCCACAGAGAAGAGAAACTATGCACGTGACTTATGTTTCATTTTTTAACGAGCGTGACTTCTTCTTGATCATGGATTCTAAGAGGATAATTCTCTAGAAGGAAACCATGTCAAGGGACAAAACTTGGTCATGGCTTCCAAGAGAGCTTCACTGGATGGAAGAAAATTACTCTGGAAGGACACCATGTTGAGGTCCATGATAGGGGTAAGAAGATCAGTCTCCAATATCCCTATCGAAGAGATCACCATGTCAACTACCAGATCTAAGTCATCGGAGGTTGATATCATGGGAGACAACGCCACATAATTGACCTATGGCAGGGGTGATACCGACTACATATAAGACCCATTTAGGGAGGTCATTGGGTTTATTGTCAAGTTAGGGCCAACAAATGAAAGTTGATCAATAGTCACCATTATTCCATTGTGCGGGAAATATATCACACAAAAAAGAGTGGACACAATAGATTTCATGGAATACACATAATCTCGCCCAAGGAGTAAATCGAAATCCAGGGGGTCTTGTACTACCATGACATCAAAAAAGACAATTTTCCCTCCCAAAGTTACGGGAAACCAGGGAAGGATCCCTCAAGGGTGACTTGTTATTCTATTGAAATAAAATAGAGTCTTAGTAACTGTCACAAGCTGAGGATAACCCAAAGCTTGCCAAGCAATAGAGGAAAAAATACTAATGGACGAACCTTCGTCTATCAGTTTCTGAGGAATGGTCTGACCACACACCTGTATTGTAATATTGAAAGGAATGTGAGAGGGAAGTCAAGTTCCAGTTAGCAAACCCCAATCAAAACGTATGGTCTCAGTACTTGGAGGGGGTTTTGCGAGAGAAGGAGGAATTCCCCCCAGTACGGTAAATTATGTATCAACGAGAAAAACATGGGAAGAATTAGGTTTACTCTCTAACGGGAGAGTAGGATCGACTGATAACGACATCAAATTGACCACTTGGGTTTCATTCTCCAAGAGGAGAATGGGGTCGACAGGTGGAAATAGATCGACCGCTTGGGTTGCACTCTCTAACGAGAGAGTGGAATCGACCAAGGATGGGATCAAATCGACCACTTTGTCAACTGGTTCAACTACAGAAGTGATCAGATTGACGACATGATCAATCAGACTGTCAGATGAAGGGACCAGAGAAACTGCTTTGGCACTCGTCAGAGGAGGAGTGGGATTGACCATGTTGGCACTCTTTAGATGAAGGGTGGGACTGACCAATGACGGGACTGGATCAGTCACTTGGGTTTCACTTTTTCAGATGAAAATTGGGGCTGATCGATGATAGAACTGGATCAACTACTTTGGCAAGTGGTTCAACCGAGGATGAAACTAGATTGACCACCTGATCAACAGGACTGACCGGGGATGGAACCGGATTGAACATTCCATCAACTAACGATGGGTTGGGGGAAATCTTATGATAACCAATTGGGAGTTGAAGCTTTTCCACAAGAGAATAAGCCTTTTCCATATGAGGACAAAGGTGAGAATAATGATCACCTTCGCATAACATACAAGGAAATTTGACAGTTGTCTTCTTCTTACCAACCTTAAGGTCACTAGTTGACAGGGTGTCACCAACATGTCTAGCAGGGGCTGATGATGTGGAGGACCACATTTCTAAGACCTTGGGAATACCAGGGAAATCTCTTAGAAAGTGGTCACCCTTACAAAGACTGCAAGGGAATTTGGGTTTTAGATTCTTCGTTTTAATCTTGTCGACCTCATCAACACTCCCAGTATGATTAATAATAGTTGGTTGCTTGGATCCAACATCTGATATGGTTGGAGGTTTGGTCCCTTTCTGGTTCTTCTTCTTCTCTTTTTGTTTCTTCTTCTTCTTATCAATCTGTCTACTTGCATGAGAGCTTTCACTAGGTGAAGAAGGAGAAATGGAAGGAGACCTGACGAATGGAGAAGGTGAAAGTTCGACATGAGGTTGATGTGTGGGTGGTGTGCTTACATCTAAAGCACCTGCATTCGATATCACCGTAGTGGAAAAAAACCATACCAGTAACCCAATTGTGAGACCTGGAAGGCTCAAAGTAGCGATGTAAAGAGGACCAACATTTCCATAAGAAGGAAAAACAAAGGGTTCCCCTGGAAAATGGGTTCCTTCATTGGTCATTCCGGGAATTGATGCCATACAAATTAAGTTCCAACCTAGATTATTCTAGGGAGAACAAACATGACACACTAAAAATCAAGTAAGAAAGCAAGCAAACAAAACCTTCTCACAATGAGCACAATAGTTGGTGATGAAATCCAACGTCTTGGGAACAAAGTAAGAATGGGATGAGATAGATCGGGTGGAAAATTTACGTTGACGAATTTCTTAATGGACTTACAACCTGGTACAAGCTCCCACACATAATCGTGGGTATACCCTCCAAGGAGCCCGCGTGAGTTTGGCCAACGTTGATTCCATGTATCGTGAAGACTTTCCCCTCCATAGTCACCTTGTGTAAATACCCTAGAGAGATAGGCCACTAAGGTTAACAACTACAACAATGATGCTTGGGGAAACAATCGACAGTCTGATCCACGCACAAGGGCAGCGTATTTGGCCTGAAATCAACTTGAAAGTATTCCACTCATCATTAATGGTATACCTTCAAGCGACCCCCATAATATGTGCAATCTCTACAACAAGACCAACAAAGAAGGGTAGGTAACTCTTCCAGTCTTAATGTGACTTCAAGGTTGACCCTTGTGTGAGAAGGGCTTCCTAGGACAAAATGTATCAATTGGATTTCACCGCTCCCTAACACAAGATTCTATGATTATTTTCAGATTTGGAAAGTTATCTTTCACACCTATTCCAAAGCCCTACCACTAATCTGATATAGGTTTGCTACCAGAAAATATAAAAATGTCTAATCAATTTTTAGTTTAGCGCTTTATTTTTAAGGTTGTTGTTACTCAAAAGGAAGATGGCATGGACAATATGGTGTTTTGACCGACTCAAAAGTTATGCAAGGATATGAATATGCAATCTTTTCATTTAGATGAAAGTTATACTATGAGAAGGAGAAAAAAATCATCATTACAGATGCACAATGTCCCAAAAAAGTCAAAAACCACGCAATTCCGCTACTTCAAATGCAAGTTAGTTTCACTACCCAAAAGAAAGAATGCATATATTTTCTTTGTTTAATTCTGATGTATACAGAAAGAAAACACAAAACCTTCAATGCTACACTACTTTCAATTAGGAGAAAGAATCCGATGCAGATGCAAAGACATGAAGCAAAAGGGCTACAAACAAAGCATGAACTCAAGGAAGTGAGGTATGAAAGAAAACAAGTAGAAACTTTTTCTAACAAGAAATAACACCATAAATTATTCTACAACTAATCAAGAATTCAAGTAATACAATAAAATGCAGAGAAAAATCTAAGAAATGATAGGGAAAAAATGAAATCACTCAAAACTGTCATGTGAAAAAAGCAACTAGAAAAGACAATTTCACATTTCTGAAAAAGGTTTCAAGCTCCAATAAATACAATAAGGAGTGATAAGCATCAAAAACCAATCCAAACAACTTCACAACCCAACTACAGACTCTGGGTAAAGATCTCTGCAAAACAGTGTGCAAAAGACTGAGAAAAAGAAGGAAAAAACTCTCAAAAAAGAGACCAACGCTCCCCCAGAAGGGTGAAGAGAGTGATGAAATGCTCCCTAAGACACTGTAGGGAAGTGCTAGTGCTCTGGTATGGACTAGAAGGGGGCATTGAGCCACCCAGAAATTCAAAAAGTAGTAAAAAAAAAGAAAAACTCACCCAGAATGCAAAAAAAATGGTGAAATTGCTAGTAAAGGTCGGAGAAGGAAAATGGATGATGAACAACCAGTAAAAGTGATCTAAAATATGGTAAAAGGGAAGGGAAAAAACAAGTAAATACAAATAGGAGTCCCTTCCCCAGTGGATTCGCCAATTTCTGTTATAGGAGAATCCCCCTACAGACAAGTGGATTCCCTCTTGGACTCTAGACTCCTAAGACCAAGACAGAAAGAGTGTTATCTTTGGTCACTGACATCCTTTTAAATTTAGTCAAAATAAAGTATATATAAGAGGAATAAAGGATTATATTTTAAATTATGTTCGTCCTCGCAAAATCCGAGTTGAGATTTGATCCCTAAGCTCCTCGATAAGTCCTACAAACAAACAAAGACACAACAAACTTCCTATTCTACTAAGATTATCTTGAAACCAGATCTATCTAATAGAGACAAGTTCATGTAGAACAAACACAACCTTGAAATAAATAGGCCAATCACATATGTATATTTATGAGAACAACTGAGAATACTTACAGAACTTTGATGAAGGTGCAACAACCTCTCCCAGCTCTCCTTGTCCAACCCTTTTCTCAAGTAATCCACACAAAATGATGATGCTTTAATGATATCTCCCTTATGAGATCATAAGTTTGATGCCTTCAATGTTTCCCCGTTTCACCATGAAGAAACATCCTTATATAGGCTTAGAGAGTGCCAACCACTTAAGATATTCTTGGGATAAGTTGAGGATTCTTCTCCTTCAGTTATGGATCTTCCCTAAGATCGAGTCTTGACCTCAGATCTGAATCCAACCAACTCCATATATGAATGGATTCTTCCCTGATTTTCCTCAACTATAAAAAATTCACTCAAAAAAGGCCATCTCTCCCTCAGAATGGGGCACAAAGCATTGAAATGCTCCACCAAAAGAGGTCACGGAGCACTGGCACTCCTTGACAGTGTCTAGTGGAGCGTTTCCTTTCAAAATTGATTTTTGAGTGGTTCTGTCCATGGAAAAAGACTTGTATTCTCTGTCAAATGATTTCTGCTCTTCAAAACCAATCTTTTGAGGTGTATTTTAAGTGTTCTTGATAATTTTTTCTGAGACATGACATAGGCAAGATGATGGTATGATTTTTGTGACACTTGCGGACCAAATGCGACACTTGCGACATTGGTAATGACGAAACTAGGCCATCATACTAATGAGTAATTCTGATGTGTAACATCTGGTTGTAATTCTGGCTTTGTTTCATAGATGGAACATTTTTTGTAATGATTTATTGTGAGAATGTATGAGAGTGCAAGGTATTGTTTCTGATAAATGATGAGTCTCTTGGTCCATGCATGTGATTGTTCGAATGAATAAAATAAAAGTTGCATCTATTATTGTCCTTTACTATGTTGATTATGTGTCCAATGAATGTGTGTGTTAATGCTATATGTTGTTGATATTTAAGTGTATTGCAATGGAATGTCTGAATGTTAGCCTGAGTGGATTTCTTGTGTAATTTAACCCCTCATCACTAACACAAGAACAAATGGTGTTTGTGATTCTCATTGCATATCGAGTGAGACCTTATTTAGTACTTGATTGAGGATTGATATGTCTATGCATTGGGGTTTTTGTTGGTGAACTCTGGATTAACCCTGGGTAATCAAATCCCCAACTTAAGAAGGTGGCACACAAGCATGCCAACAAATATTTTTGTTTCTAGGAATTGAAGGTTTTGTATTGAATGACAAAGGAAGAGAATGAGGTTGTATCCATATCAGGAGGAAAGACAAGATTGGTTGATTGTTAAATAAGATGAGTATTCTTGGTGAGAGACTGAAGGTATGATCACTAATGTGGAATGATGGAAGAATAGGTATATATACAATGATATGCATGAAATTTTATTTGTTGAATTTCCATGTTTATTGTATGAATGGTTGAAGAGGCATAATGCTACCAATACCGCTTTAAGGCCTTAAGAAACAAAAGTTTGAGATCAGATCACAATTGATAGGATGAAGGAATTGGATAATAAGTGGGATAGAGCAGTTGATTTTTGGTTTACTCAGGTAAAGGACGACTGCATTATTAGGTAAAGGACAACAAAGAATACTTACAGAACTTTGATGAAGGTGCAACAACCTCTCCCATCTCTCCTTGTCCAACCCTTTGCTCAAATAATCCACACAAAATGATGATGCTTTAATGATATCTCCCTTATGAGATCATAAGTTTGATGCCTTCAATGTTTCCCCCTTTCACCATGAAGAGACATCCTTATATAGGCTTAGAGAGGCCTAACCACTTAAGAGATTCTTGGGATAATTTAAGTATTCTTCTCCTTCAGTTGTGGATCTTCCCTAAGATCGAGTCTTGACCTTAGATCTGAATCCAACCAACTCCAGATATGAATGGATTCTTCACTGATTTTCCTCAACTATCAAAAATTTTCTCAAAAAAGGCTATCTCTCCCTTAGAATGGGGCACAGAGATTTGGAACGCTCCCCCAAAAGAGGTCATGATGCGTTGGCACTCCCTGACAGTGTATAGTGGAGCTTTGCCTTTCAAAATTGATTTTTGAGTGGTTCTGTCCATGGAAAAAGACTTGTACTCTCTGTCAAATGATTTCTCCTCTTCAAAACCAATCTTTTGAGGTGTCTTTTGAGTGTTCTTGATAATTTTTTCCGAGACATGACATAGGCAAGATGACAGTATAATTTTTGCGACACTTGTGACCAAAATGTGACACTTGCGACATTGGTAATGACGACACTAGGCCATAATACTAATGAGTAATTTTGATGTGTAACATCTGGTTCTAATTCTGGATTTGTTTCATAGATGGAACATTTTTTGTAATGATTTATTGTGAGAATGTATGAGAGTGCAGGGTATTGTTTCTGATAAATGATGAGTCTCTTGGTCCATGCATGTGATTGTACGAATGAATAAAATACAAGTTGCATCTATTCTTGTCCTTTACTGTGTTGATTATGTGTCCAATGAATGTGTGTGTTATTGTTATATGTTGTTGATATTTAAGTGTATTGCAATGGAATGTATGAATGTTAGCCTGAGTGGATTCCTTGTGTAATTTAACCCCTCATCACTGACACAAGAACAAATGGTGTTTGTGATTCTCATCGCATATCGAGTGAGACCTTATTTAGTACTTGATTGAGGATTGATATGTCGATGCATTGGGTTTTTTGTTGGTGAACTCTGGATTAACCCTGGGTAATCAAATGCCCAACTTAAGAAGGATGCACACAAGCGGGCCAACAAATATTTTTGTTTCTAGGAATTGAAGGGTTTGTATTGAATGACAAAGGAAGAGAATGAGGTTGTATCCTTCTTAGGAGGAAAGACAAAATTGGTTTATTGTGAAATAAGATGAGTATTCTTGGTGAGAGACTGAAGGTATGATCACTAATGTGGAATGATGGAAGAATAGGTATATATACAATGATATGCATGAAATTTTCTTTGTTGAATTTCCATGTTTATTGTATGAATGGTTGAAGAGGAAGAATGCTACCAATACTGCTTTAAGGCCTTAAGAAACAAAAGTTTGAGATCAGATCACAATTGATAGGATGAAGGAATTGGATAATAAGTGGGATAGAGCAGTTGATTTTTGGTTTACTCAGGTAAAGGACGACTGGATTATTGGGTTTATTGTAGAATACAATGATTCTTTAAGTATGGTTGAAATAAAGTTTGCTAAAGGTCCTCAGAGAAGGATTCTATAAGAATTTCTACTGTGGATCAAGATGTTTTTCATGAAGAAAAGGTTGATGT
>SNQJ01S0007233.1:301279-324146 GCA_010110895.2 Picea sitchensis | reverse complement strand
GAAACTCTGTTTCTTGCTGAACCAAGAAACCATTGTTCATCCCAGGCTAAAACAGTCACTAGAAGTGCTCTTCCTATCAACAACACTACCTTCCCAATTTGAGTTTGAATACCCATGCAACCTCACTCCTTCATCCCCCACATATCTCAAACCAAATCCAACTGTACCCCGAAGGTACCTGAGCACATGCTTCGCTATAACCCAATGCACTTGCCTTGGCTCAACCATAAATTGGTTCAAGGTGTTAACAACAAAGAAAATATTCGGCCTGGTATTGACCAGATACATCATCGAACCAATCAACTGCTTGTACATCGTGGGATCCACCAACTCAGAATCTGAAGACCCCAACTTCTTCAGATTGGTGATCATAGGTGTCGTCGTGGACTTATAGTCCATCATCCTGAACCTCTTCAATATCTCAACTGTATACTTCCCTTGTCTGAGGAAGATCTTGCCCGACTGCTGCCACACCTCTAAACCTATGAAGTAATGCATCAAATCAATGTCCTTCATCTTGAACTCCAAAGCTAAATCCTTCTTGCACCTGACAATGAGCTCCTCAGCTCCCGCGAGGAACAAGTCATTGACATACAACACCAATATAAGAGGATCCTTACCAACCTATAAGAGATATAGGTTGGGATCCACTTCACTTCTGGTGAAGCCCATGCTCCGCAAATACCCGTCAATCCTAGAGTACCATGCCCCGGGTGCCTACTTGAGTTCGTACAAAGCTTTATTCAACCTGCAAACATGAGACTCTCTCCCATGTACTTCAAAGCCCTGAGGTTTCTCTATGTACACCTCCTCAATCACACCATTGAGGAACACTGTCTTCACATCCATTCGATGTATCCTCCATCCCATAACAGAAGCAAGAGAGATAACAACGTTGATAGAAGTATTCTTGGGGATTGGAGAAAAAGTCTCCTCGTACTCCACTCCCTCTTTCTGGGAGAACCCTCTCGCCACAAACCTTGCCTTATACTTCTCGATGCTACCATCTGCAATATGCTTGATCTTATAGATCCACTTGGAAGTCACCACAAACTTCTATTCTAGTTTCAGAACTATGTCCCACACATCATTCTTCATGATGGATTGATATTCCTCCATCATGGCATCTTTCCAAATCCGTTGGCTCGCTGCCTCCTCAAAACTGGAAGGCTCAGAAGCAATGATGTTACTCATAAGTGCAACATAGTTGGAAAATCTCTATGGAGGCCTCCTCTCCCTGAAGGTGCCCCCGGGGTGCAATATGCCCCTCCACATACTTCTGGGTATCTTGAAGCCATCTAGGCCTCGTGTTCTCGTCACTAGGAGGGTCCACTGGATCCACTGGGTCCTCCGACTCCTCATGGTCTGAAGGTTGATCCTCTGCACTGGATGGACCTGTACTCTCCTCAACCTTCAGAGCCTCCTGCTCCTCACCATCTGCTGTGGTCTCTCGGGACCTCTTGAAAGCCAAATCCTCCTCAACCCTGACATCCTGACTAACCTCAACGTAATGTTGTCCTGGAATGTAGATCCAGTAGGCCTTCGAAGTCTCGTTGTATCCCACAAACATGCCCTTCTTCCCAGAAAATTCTAACTTCGTCCTCTTCTCCTTAGGAACATGAATGTAAATTGGACAACCAAAGATCCTCAAATGGCCTATCTTTGGTTTCACTCCGGTGAATGCCTCCTCGAGAGTCTTGTCCTCCAAGATCCTATGAGGACTCTTGTTTTGAACATAAATTGCTGTGTTACACGTCTCTGCCCAAAGCAACATGGGTAGATCTTGGTCATGCAACATTGCCCTGGAAGCCTCAACTATGGTCTGATTCTTCTTCTCCGCAACCCTATTCTATTGTGGGTTGAAAGGCATTGTCAGCTCCCTCTTAATCCCTGCTTCCTTGCATAAATCCATGAACTCGTTGGAGGTATACTCGCCCTCGTTATTTTACTTTAAGACCTTGATCTTCTTCCCTGTCTAATTCTCCACCAGAGCCCTGAACTCCATGAATCGACTGAAGACCTCATCCTTGGTCTTCATGAAGAAGATCCATGTCCTCTTGGAATAATCATCAATGAAGGTCATATAATACCGGTAACCACTCTAAGATGGAACTGACATTGGTCCACATACATCTGAATGTACTAGGTCCAAGATCTCCTTGGATCTACTATCATCGCTCGAAAAAGCAGCCTTGGCATTCTTTCCAAGTGCACAACCACTGCATACACCCTAGTGCTTTGCTCCAAACTCTGGAAGACTTGTAACCATCCTCCTTAACATTGACAAAGCCTTATAATGCAAGTGTCCCAATCTCCTGTGCCAAAGTTCGCACAGAGTATCACAGTCATGTACCAAGGCCTGGGTTGACTGTCTATTCAATCTATAAAGGCTACCATCACGAGCACCAATGACCTTTGCTGAGTCAAAGCTCGATCCACTCGACCAAGCAAGAATCTGTCTATCTACGAATGTCACTGCATATCCTTGTCTTCCATGGAAGAAATAGAAAGTAGGCTCTTCTGTAGTCCTAGTACATACAACATGTCACTCATCCCGAGAGGATTCCTAGACTCCAATTGAAATGAAGTTGTCCCAACTTTGTTGATTGCATACTTGGTATTATCACCAAGCTCCACCCGCAATCCTGAGTTCTCTTCCGACGAATTGGTGAGTGACTCCATATGAGGAGAAGCTCCACTATCCACCAATCAAGTCCCCATGGTGATGAACCAAGATCATAAGCCTGTTGTAACAAAAAATTTGCAGCTACAAATGTGTCTCAAGAGATGACTCCCTCACTTTGATTCGATGTCAATTTTTATGCATCTAATTTCAAATCTAAAAATTACTTCCAAGTGACTCAAACAGTAAACCCTATGGTTGTTATCACTGAATAATTTTACATTGAAATTATGATAGAAAATTACAGCAGCGAAAAATACCAAGATCAGAGAGAAATCACTCATACACATGAGACCAAAAAACTGTTCTGTAAACTTTTCCAAATTCAAAATTTCTGAGGGCATAACCATCCCTCTCAACAATTCACAAAATCACCAAATATGAGGACAAAATCGGTCCTCTCACAATTTACAAACTCAACAAAATTCCGAAAAAAATCCACAACTTACAAATCCGTTGCAAACCTGCTGTACGGCATGCTGATGTTGGCTATACGACTGCTGACGTTAGCTATACGGCTGTTGACGTCACATCGTACGACCTGCCCAATTTGCCCATAAAAATCCGCATGTGTGGCATGCCAGTATGGCCTGTACGTGCAACCTTCTTTCTCCTCTATCTGCGACTGTACGACCGTCCGTACTGTCCTGTACGATCCACATGTGTGGCAGGCCTGCTGTATGGATTGTATGACCCTCTTTTGCCTTTTTTCCCACGTGCAAGCTCACACGTGCGGCCTCCTCATTGGCTGAGAAAAATCAGAAAAACAAAAAGATAGAAACCCGAGGCCAGATTTGCTAAAAGTGCAGAAATTCCCTTTGCTGAAATCACCAAGCTCCTTAGCAGAAGTGCTTGCTCACTTATGCTAACTCCATAATGTCACAATGTCACAATAAGATCTCTCACATTGCCTCTCATTTTATAGGAGTCCAAAGTAAGTTTAGAAGCCCTTAAGTTACTCTAAGGAGCCCTTCACTAAACTCAACATTAACTTAGAATTGTTTATTTACACATGTGGGTGTGAAGCTCCAACATGTGGCTATGAAACCCCAACCAAGCCCAGTCCAATCCAAGGGGGTTTTCACCAAACAAAAAAGTACAATGTGGTGCCAACAAAGATTCCCACATGCCTGACACCAAGGCCACTTGTGGTAATACCTCCCGAAGCTACAAAACATCAACAGACAGATAATAAATTCATGTGAAGCGACTACATAATAACTTGCCTCACCAAGAGCCATTTTTTAACAAATATTGCCATCTTTAGCAAACTGACATTTTCAACTATGTGAAGGTACATATTGAGCTGATCACCAAAAGCTCAAGTTCGATTTAGCCAATAACCCGCAGCATGAAAAAACCACCCATAAAGAATGCTAGTGCCTTTTTAAACAAATTGAATGCAGTCTCCTTCATAATTGAGAAATTTTTTATGCATATACAAAGATATGCCCAAAACATTTCACAAAGCTGTTATGAAAAGTAAAGCCTTGATAACTAGTATTAGGACAACTCCTCTCTTTAAATTGTCCCTAACCAAATTCCAATACATGTTAGATGGAACCTATATCTGTAGGTGAAACTGTAAGTGGTTAGACTGCGATGATCAAAAAATCGTAAGTACCTCCCAAGCCACTATGAGAACTGGGTCCCTAGTAAGCATGGAGTTACATTTCAGCCTAAGCTTTGATAGCTCAATTTTTTTTTTTTTTTTTTTACCTTTGTTGTTTTTATAGTATTATGTGCAAATATTAATTAGTAAATCTGAAGATATAGGAAGACCTGAATTTGAATTCATGTAACACGACATTATTCTTGTTGCTGCACCCATTGCATTTTATTTATTAAGGTAGCCTGTTAGAACGACCTTCAACATGAACTGTTTCCATTATCCTCACCGTTGAAAACATAATGTGTTTTAGATTTAGGAAATTATATATTATAGTGGTAGAATATTTATATCCAAATTATATGCATGATACAACAAACATATATGAAAGATTGATAATTGGTTTAGGTTTCAAGGCTAAAGGCTGGGTGGTTCCATAAAAGTTATTATATTGTAGATCACATTTTCACTCTTGGGGCATTATCAAGGAAAGCTGAAAACACCAATTGAAAACAATATTATTACCATTTTCTAGCCTTTTGAAAGACATTTTTTTTATTTTTTATATTAAAACATAAAATATATTATATTAATCAAAAGTCTGCAGCCAAGGCATTCTCTCAAATTAATAATTAATAATATAATCATTAATTATTAGTAATATTATTAATATATAATAATAATAATAATAAATAGTTATTATAATTATTAGAGACACATCCTTTCATGGATGATCACCATATGTGTCTTTAGGTTCTCTACATATTTGGCACATTCATCATCGTAATATTGAACCAATTATGAATCTCGCATACATCATATATAATCCATCATATCATCTCATATACAATATTATCTCATATAATATCTCACAAGAGGGCCTAGGAAAATGAGAGTAGAGCAAAATGTTGGGAGTGTTAAATTTATGGGGTTGTTACAATCTCTATGTACAACATATTTACTTTTTACTCCTACCTAAATTAGAAAAAGAATTCCATAAATTATGGCGGGCAATAATTTCTAGTAAAAATGTCTAATTACCTAAATATGAAGAATGCACTGCATATTTACTTCTACCTATATTTATGCAAATAGTCACATGAATTATGGAGGAACAATTTAACAAAGTCAAATACTATGTGGATGGATTATAACCAAATTAATCTTTGGGTAGTTAGGGGAGGTATTCTCCAACTATTTATAAGAAATAAAATAAAATAAAATTTAAATAAATTTTTTAAAGAGACGTGTCTCTTTGGATCAATTTAATATTACTATAAAAAAAAGACACTTGAAAGACACAACACCAGACGCAAGTTTTTTATCTCTCACACGTGGGAAGTGATCTAAGGAAGAGACCGAAGTTTCTAAGTAATTGAAATTTTCCGAGTATAATTACTTAGTGATGTTCTAGAATTCAGTAAAGAGATGTTTTTTGTTGTTCTTGTTTCTTGTTCCAGGCAGGTCATAGGTAATAGCTCTGAGAAGGAGCCATAATGATGATCGCAGGAAGCAACATGAAGCAAGACTATCTAGACATAGAGTTGTGCACATCCATGTAATGAAGAAGAAGAGGAGGTCAACACATGTAGAGGGAGTAGATGACTTCGAAGACTATATAGCCTCAGAGGGAGTCAAGCTTCAAAGGGAGCACACAGACTCAGAGTGGGTATGATCTAAGAGAGAGTCAGTTTCTTAGAGATTTTCATTCATAATGGATTCTTCTTCAAATTTAGATTCAGATGGGAGAGACGTCCTCCGGGACTGGCAAACAGGGGACTAGACCTTAAGGAGATATGAGACCTCCTGTAGAGGATTCCCTTGTTTCAGTGAAGGAAGCCAGTCAGAAGGACATCAGAGGCAAAGTATATAGCAACCAATATTGTAATCCGTGAAGCAGTGTGGCTTCATAAGTTTCTTGCAGGACTTCATCCGAGAAATGATGTAGAAGGGAGCTGTGAAGCTCCAATACACATCCACAAATGAGTAGCATCAGATAGACATTCTCCCAGAGGGGTCATGCTAATTTGATTGAGGAGAATGATACATTCATTCACAGGATTAGCCATATTGATTTGGCTAATGGTGAATGGCCCGAGTGTAGTCTTTCTCCTCAGTCATGCTGATTTGAAAAGGAGTTGAAAAGACTTGAGGTGATGATGTTTCTCCAGGTGGTTGCATAGGGCATACATTCTCCCAGAGGGGTTATGCTGATTTGACTGAGGATAATGATACATTCACTCACAGGATTAGCCATGCTGATTTGGCTAGTGGTGAATGGCCCAGGGTGTTGATGTTCTCCATGTATTAGCATCAAACACTCTCCTCCGATGGCCATGCTGACTTAGCTAAGGAGAGTGACCCAGGGTGTTGATGTTCTTTGTGTATTAGCATTGGGCGTTCTTCTGAGATGGCCATGTTAACTTGGTTAAGAAGAATGACCCAGGTGTGGTCTCTATCCTTGATCATGTGATTTGACAAGGACGATGAGAGTTAGTTTATTTCCTAAGGGGGAAGAATTTGCAAGCATTGCCTTGACAACTACCATTGAATCTCCAAAAAATAATAATGCTTTGACATTGGCTTCTTTGGCTAGGAGAAGGCCACACATGAGTGCATATGCTTCTCCTAGATTGTTTGTGGCATGGTCTGTTAAATTTCTTAACTCAACACCTGACAATTACTTCTTAGAAAGTCCTTGCTGTAACAAATTGATTAAGTAGATTTAATTGAATAAAAGCACGACCGAGTTTTAACGATCCAAATAATTAAATCAATGGAAGCATAACAAGGAAACCATACACAAAGTACGCACTTAATTTCTGGGTAAAATACCCCTGGAAAACCTCCCAAGGGAAAACTAGTACCTGTGTTGATTTTATTAATAATAAAATCTAGGCTCCCATCCTGGGATAATGGCCCACTCGAGGAAGATACAAAACAACAAAATAGCCTAGCCTATCACACTTGGATGCTACTCCTTTTTGCCCCTTTGCTCATTTCCTTGACCGTGCCCCTAGACACTTGGATGAAAGTCCTTCTTCACCCAATCAATGAGATCTCTTATCTCACTCTCTGTGTGTCTACTCCTTTCACATAGAATTCCTTTTATAATCTTGAGTTTACCCTAAATCCAAAACCCTAGATCTCCATTGTGATCAAAGGCTGAGATTAGATCTCACCTTCACTTTATGATCTAATGGCTAGGATTTAATTTAACTCACTAATTCCAAATACTTAGGCATTTGACTTAAATTAAACTCCATTAATTACAAAAGTACATTAACTTTAATAATCACTTTATTAAAGTGATTCTCCTAAGTCCCGAGAGGCATTAAGGACGACTTCCACACGTTAGACACAAAACCGATGTGGAAGTGTCTGTCCGATGCTACAAACATCAACACTCCCTTATAGCGAGGAATGTACTTCTCGAAGAGCCACCTAGATTTGACTCTTCCTCCGACCCTGACACAATGCCACACACATCATTGTTCTCACTGACATCTCTCCAACCCTGCTGGTCAGCTGCTCCTTGAATACTGGAAGTCACATAATCGATGACACTACATATTAGTGCCATGAAGTTTGGAAACTTAGTCGAAGGCCTGCTCTCCCTCAATGTGCTCCTAGGAGCCTCCTGCTCCTGAGCATCCATCAATGCCATCACGTACCAGCTCGGTCGCTTGACATAACTGGAAGGGGCTAACTCCCTCTTCCCATTTGAAGGTGTTGAGATTTGGGTACTTTGAAAAGTGCCCCCTTGTGTTTGTGAGTCTCTAAACACAAAGGGGGAGACTATTACCTTTATACCTTTACTTTATGTTCTAATTTCATTTTAACTTAGTCACTTTAGTCATAAAGTGAAATTTGTCACTTAAGTCATAAAGTGACAATTAATTCACAAAGTGGGTGAATTAATAGACATAAAACAAACTATGGAAACTTGAGCAAAGTGGGTTTCCAAGTGAGATTTTTGAGATTAGATCTCACCAATTGATTAGACATGGATAGATTGAATCTAGGCCGTTGGTCTTTTAGGTTTGTCCAAAGGGAGGCTAAAGGAGGAAAAAAGGGTAAGGATGAGATTCACTTGTCACTTGAGAGAGTTGAGTAAGGAGAGGAAGAGAGGAAGATGGTTTGGAGGCTCGGGCACATTCTTGAGGAGAGGAGGGTGCACAAGTGTTGGAGGAATCATTCATGGTTGAGGAGGCTTTGAGCTTGAGTAGGTACCTTGGTTAAAGGCCTTTACTTCCATGGAGCGTGAGCTAGGAGAGGGCACACTCAAAGCTTGAGGGTGCAACTAGCTAAGAGGAGGGCACATTTGTGCACGGGCGCATTCATGCCTTGAGGGCGCACTTCATTCTTGGAGAGAGTTGCTTGGAGAGGGAACACCTCGTGGAGAAGGGGGCACAAGTACTCACATAACATGGAAGGGCTTCAAGGAGGGCGCAACACTTCATTCTGGAAAGCAAAGAGGCTAGGGGGGCGCAAGTCCATGGCTAACATGCACAAGTTTCAGGAACTCCATTACAAGCTTGAGGATAAGTTTGGATTGTATCAAGTTCTTTGTGTATTTACTTCTTGTAGCATTTGCTTTGATATCTCCATATATATATGCATCTCACTGGTTTTCCCCATGGGGTTTTTTCCAGGGTCATGTTGACCAAAAACTACTTGTGTACATTTGTCATGGTTTGCTCATTTATTTTCAGTTGTAGGAGTTGTTAAGATCCTAGAGGAGTATTGTATGTTTTGAGGTTTATGCATGTGCTA
The DNA here is from genome assembly GCA_010110895.2 of Picea sitchensis. Classification (NCBI taxonomy): domain Eukaryota; kingdom Viridiplantae; phylum Streptophyta; class Pinopsida; order Pinales; family Pinaceae; genus Picea; species Picea sitchensis. The sequence goes on along the minus strand of SNQJ01S0007233.1, from coordinate 315,078 downwards.
ACATCAATTACAAAAACACTTGCAAGGGCACCTTAAAAGAGCATTCAATCATCAATTTAAAGGTAGATTTGAGGGGGAGTTTGATCAGTTTTGTTTGCTGTCCTAAAATAGCAGCAAGGACATATATGGAACCTTGAACTTAGATCCCAACAAGAGGTCAAAAGACAAACTTGTTGGGAAGCCTTTAATTCCTCAAAAATCTAAATGGTATCAGAGCCAAAGGGCAGCAAAGTGGGCTGATTTTTGGAGCAGACAATGGAAAGTTTTTGTGGGCTAAAGATCAGATCTGTTGGCTGTTTTTGGGCAACAATTTTATAGTGCAAAACAATGAGAAAATCAGATTTGAAAGTGTCTCTTATTTCGTGCCTGTTGGGAAAATTTACACTTAGTTGGCAACCTCATTTTTCACACTTGAGACTAGTGTGTTTGAGGCTGATTTCTGTTGTTCAAAGTTGCTCAGTTTTACTTGGTTAGAGTGTATCAGTCTTAGCATTAGATGGTAGACTTACCGGTGGTAGGTTTGAGGATGAGGTTGATCTTGCCTTTGTGACTAAGGGAAAGAAGAAGACCAAGAAGGGGCCCAAAGTTGGGGCCAAGGAGCAGTAGTCAAGAGGACATGGTGAACAATAGAAGAAGGACATGATCAAAGTGAGATGCTTTACTTGTGGCGAGATGGGGCACTATTCTGGACAGTGTCCCAAGAAGAAGAAGAAGCGACAAGATGGTGCAACAACAACAACAGAGGAGCATGAGTTCATTGCTCAGTTTGAGAGGGAGTGTGTCTCATAGGTTGTTGTTTGACAATTGAAACACCATCCAACAGTTGGTGTGTAGACAGAGTTTGGGAGGTCCCACAGATTGAGAGTGTTGTATCTCATGGGACGCAAACTCAGTTATCGAGTACACCACATTTAGGGGTGACTGGTCCACTCGGGACAACTTTAGTTTTGGTGATGCTGAGTAGACATACAGTTGGTGCAGGGGCTTTAGAACATCAAAGATTGATGAGTGTGAGCAGGGCACCAGAGAGGTTTGAGTCTCACTTGGCTATGGAGACGAGCATATCAGTTTCATATTCCTCTTCAGGAGGAAGACCCTTGGTGAGAGACCAAGGTGAGACTCTTGGTGAGATACCAAGAGCTAGAGACTCTTGGTGAGATGCCAAGAGATAGAGATCCTTGGTGAGATTCCAAGGTAGAGATCTTTGGTGAGATGCCAAGATCAAGATTTTTGGTGAGATGCCAAGATCATGGCTTGGATTAAGAAGGACCTTGATTCAAGGAGGTCTCAGATAGGTAGAGATGGACTTCCATCTAGAGATAATGTAGGTCGAGTAGATCAGAGTCGGAGGCCAATTTTGATGATCATGGTATAACCATACTCACCGAGTATTTGCCACCAAGAAACAATGTCCACTGCAGGGACGAGATTGGAGGGGTGAGTGACACTTTCCTCGGTAAGAGGGAGTGTTGAGATTTGGGTACCTTATGTTCTAATTTCACTTTGACTTAGTCACTTTAGTCATAAAGTGAAATTTGTCACTTAAGTCATAAAGTGACAATTAATTCACAAAGTGGGTGAATTAAAACAAACTATGGAAACTTGAGGAAAATGGGTTTTTAAGTGAGATTTTTGAGATTAGATCTCACCCATTGATTAGACATGGCTAGATTGAATCTAGGACATTGGTCTTTTAGGTTTTTCCAAAGGGAGGCTAAAGGAGGCAAAATAGTAAGGATGAGCTTCACTTGTCACTTGAGAGAGTCGAGTGAGGAGAGGAAGAGAGGAAAAGGGTTTGGAGGCTTGGGCGTATTCTTGAGGAGAGGAGGGCGAACAAGTGTTGGACGAAGCATTCATGGTTGAGGAGGATTTGAGCTTGAGGAGGTATTTTGGTGAGAGGCTAGGGCACATGGGTTAAAGGCCTTTACTTCCATGGAGCATGAGCTAGGAGAGGGCGCACTCAAAGCTTGAGGGCGCAACTAGCTAAGAGGAGGGAACATTTGTTCATGGGCGCATTTATGCCTTGAGGGCGCACTTCATTCTTGGAGAGTGTTTCTTGGAGAGGGCACACCTTGTGGAGAAGNTGGAGGCTTGGGCGTATTCTTGAGGAGAGGAGGGCGAACAAGTGTTGGACGAAGCATTCATGGTTGAGGAGGATTTGAGCTTGAGGAGGTATTTTGGTGAGAGGCTAGGGCACATGGGTTAAAGGCCTTTACTTCCATGGAGCGTGAGCTAGGAGAGGGCGCACTCAAAGCTTGAGGGCGCAACTAGCTAAGAGGAGGGAACATTTGTTCATGGGCGCATTTATGCCTTGAGGGCGCACTTCATTCTTGGAGAGTGTTTCTTGGAGAGGGCACACCTTGTGGAGAAGGGGGCGCAAATACTCATATAGCAGACAAGGGATTCAAGGAGGGCGCACCACTTCATTCTGGAAAGCAAAGAGGCTAGGGGGCGCAAGTCCATGGCTAACAGGCACAAGTTTGAGGAACTCCATTAAAATCTTGAGGATAAACTTGGATTGTATCAGGTTCCTTGTGTATTTAATTGTTGTAGCATTTGCATTGAGATCTCCATATATATATATATATCTCACTGGTTTTCCCCATGGGGGTTTTTCCAGGGTCATGTTGACCAAAAACTACTTGTGTACATTTGTCATGGTTTGCTCATTTAATTTGTTGGAAATACTAGGACAACTGAGAGGGGGGGGGGGTGAATCAGTTGTTACTGTGCTTAAATAATTTATGCCTATTGAAATATTATTTAATGTTCTCCAAGTGATCATCAAGATTATGCAAGTCATGAACAACATAAATAATAAACATCAATCACACATATGATATACACAGAGACAAATATTCACGAGGAAACCCATAAAGGGAGAAAACCATTTCTTCTTAGAATCATAGACAATCTTTTAAGTTCTGTACATCATCAATCTTTGAGCACCAACTCAAAATGAGGCTACAACCTCTTCTTTAACGAGCTGCAACTTGTAGAGAGCACCAACCCTCTGGTTTCTCTAGCACCCACTAGAATGAAGCACCAACTCCCCGCGTGTTCCAACGCCAATTGGATGGAAGCACCAACTTCCAGTTACACAGGCACCAACCTGTATAACATAGAACAATGGTTCTCCCTTGCACCACCCTACCACCCTAGATTTTCTGGCTGCAACCAGATGGAATCTACAACTCCCTATGTTCAAGCACCCACTTGAAACTCTGAGAACAACAGTCCTCCCTAGCAACACCCTACCACCCTAAGATATAAATCTTTGCTTGTTGAAATTTATTACATTGATACAATATTTATCAATGGCTTACCAGTCTCATCACTGTTCTGCTACACTGCTCTGCTCTACCTACATCAGTGTCTTCCTGCTCACATCTTCTTGCGCTTAAGTTCTCGTACAGTTTGTTGTTTTCACCATTTCTGCTATGTCCAACTTATGTTCTTCATCTCTGCATTTTCTCCCTCAGTTCATTCTGTAAAACTTCATTGCTTACAGTTCGACTACGTTTTACAGAGAAACATCAACCTCTCTCTATCACAACATTTTTCTTTTATCCCTGCTCTCATCACCCCCGCATCTCCAACGCTCAAGTCGAGAATCTCAAAGAAATGCTCAGGAATCATGATTCCAACGCTCATGAACAATGATTCAACCGCTCAGGAACAATGATTCAGTTAGTGTAATTGAATCGTAACTGATCAAGAAATCACAAGATGAAACAACAACCCTTCGATCGGATTCAGTTTGATCAGCGTCGTTGGATTATACCTGCATATGCTTTTTGACTTTTCAATGCGTAACCTCCGATGTGGAGCCTAGCGGTGCTAGATCCTTCCCCAAAATTCYGCTGATGTGGCCTTGGGCGATGCTATCATGTGACCACGTGATTGCGGGCATGACCAAAGGTGGTTTGAGGGAAATCCTCTTTTCGCCCCACAATTCACTACAAATCTCCACGTATGCCTTTGCCAATACYGTGGTTTTGATTGCGGCTCGCTCACGAAAAATTAAGACCCAAGCATGTTCTGACCTCGCAATGCGACGGGATTGTCGATCTCACGATCTTGACGATGCTCCTAAATGGACGGTTCAAATTTGTTCTTTCACGATCTGCGGATAAGATTTAACCTTCCTAAATCAACGACTGTGATTTATTTCGTGATCYCGGCTTCAGGAGTTTCAAATCTCAAACCCTGTTTTCTTTCGTACGSCAATCTTCTAGAGTCGATGATCTGCGGACACTTGTCCTTCTCAATCGACGACTCTGCCTCTACTTCGGGAATTTGACCTTTCAACCAGATCAACGGTTCTATGGCCCCTTTCTCGATCAACGGTCGAGATCTCCTTCGGGTCTCCGAACTTCTGAAATCTCAAGTCTCAAACTTTACTTCCCCTCAAAGTATGTGGATTACTGCCACATGTCCTTTGCTGAGGTCGTCTGCCACATGTCCTTGCTGAGGTCGTCTGCTGAGGTGGGTGAGACGTGTAGGCAATGTAGTGGATTGTGGAGGCAGAGCGCGATAGTGGAGTGTGACGTGTAGTGGGTAGTGGAGTGTAACGTCGGAGCGTGGAGGTGGTATGTATGAGTGGTTTGGTGGTTTAATTGGAGGGGGGTTAGGCAGTAAGTGGTAATGAGCGAGGGGGGTCCGAGTTAACAGGAAGGTGAAAAGTATGAGGGTCCCACATGGAAAATACCACCAAATCGGATCCCCCCCCCACATTTAAAGACAGAAAGGTCGGGGGGGTCCGATATGCCCTGTTGGCTGTAGATTTGAGTGCTCGATTCTCGATCACTGAAATTAGCGCGCCCTTATTCTAACTTATCTTGTCCTTCCACTTTAGAATGATTTGACGATTGAGATTTACTTCGGATGATTCGAAGATCGAGGATTTATTTCAGCTCTCCGGGTCTCCGGGCTTCAGGGATTTCAAAATTCAAACTGACGCTCTGGATCAGACGACCCAGATTCACTTTGTACGATCTGACGCTTGAGATATTCTTTGGATGATATGAAGACTAAGATTTACTTCGGATGATCCAGCGATTGATAATTTGTTTCAGCTCTCCGACTCTTTGGGCTTCGTGTATTTCAAATCTCAAACTGAAAAATCTTGAAGTGAGATTTTTCCGGAGCATAACCTCCTCACATATTTAGACCCAAAACAAATGATGTTCGTTTGATAAAGAGCTTAGATCAACGACTCGATTTGTCTGAGATGAAAATTTTCCTTGGATTAAATCCAACGACTCTCCATCTTTTCTTATTCTATCCTTCCACTTAATTTGATCCGACGGTCGTTAAGACTCTCGAAGCAGATTCACGATCAAGGATTATGATTCTGATCATGTTTCTGTGCTGCACTTTCCCTTCTGAGCTTTGATCTCTGCATACTATTCGCTTCTCCTCCTGAGCTTATGCTTTTCCTGTTTTCCTTCTTCGCTGCTGTTCTTGCCATCAATGACAAACACACGCTTCCTATAAAACATGCCAACAATCTCCCCCTTTGGCATTGATGGAAACCTTGAAAGGTTGCACTATTCTTCTTAGACCTCCAACTATAGCATCTAGACCACACCTTTTCTCCCCATTTGACATCAATGTCAAAGAAAACATGCTCCCCCTGAGCTGTTGTAGTACTTTTTTGGAGGTATCAGATATTCAACCAACACATACCCCCCCTGATAGGATGGAATCTCTTAGGTGAGAGAAGGGATGACACCTATCTTCTGACAGAGATATTCAAATGGTGTCTTGGTTAGGGGTTTAGTAAAGATTTCTGCAATTTGTTCTGTGGAAGGAATATAATTTAGCTGAACAACTCTGTTTGTAACCTGATATTTGAGAAAATGATACTTTATTGGTATATGCTTCGTCTTTGAATGGAGAAAAAGATTCTTGGAGACACTAATGGAATTGGTGTTATCATAGTGAAGTGGAATTGGATTAGTATAAGTTACCTTCAAATCCGCAAGAGTTTGTATCATCCATAAAATCCGAGTGCAACAAGTAGCAACAACAATGTACTCTGCCTCTGTAGTTGATAATGAAAGAGATCCCCGCTTCTTACTAAGCCATGCTACTAATGAATCACCTAATAAGAATGCACCTCCACTGGTGCTCTTTCTCTCATCCAAACAACTTGCCCAATCAACATATGAATATGCAGTTAATTGAAAATTCTGATTTCTGGGATACCAAAGACCATAAGTCATTGTACCCTTCAAATATTTGAATATCCTCTTGACAGATGCTAAATGAGTTTGTTTAGGAGCAGACTGATAACGACCTACCATTCCAACAGCTTGCATTATATCAGGACGAGATGCTGTGATGTACAAAAGATTGCCTATCATTGATCGATATGTTCTTTGATCAACATTAGGTGTAATATCATCTTTACTGAGCTTGAAACCAACCACCATAGGTGTGCTCACAGGTGTAGAATATTCCATCTGAAACCTCTTTAACATCTCTTTCAAATACTTTTCTTGAGAGATAAATATCCTTGCAGAACTTTGATTGATTCGTAAACCAAGAAAATATGATAGTTCTCCTATCATGGACATCTCAAACTCAGTCTACATTGAATTTGCAAACCACTGAATTGAAGGGTCATTAGTGCATCCAGAAATAATGTCATCTACATAAACCAAAACAACTAATAAATCATCACCTTCAGACTTAATGTACAAATTACTGTCAACAGTACCTTCTTGAACCCTTTGTCATGTAGAAATTTGTCCAGTCTATAATACCAGGCTCATGGTGTCTGTTTCAGTTCATATAATGCATTTTTCAACTTACAGACATAGTTATGATTATTTGTTAGTGAAAATCCTTCAGGTTACTCTACATATACATATTCTTCTAGATCTCCATTAAGAAATGCTGACTTAACATCCATCTGATATACTTTAAAGTTCTTATGACTTGCATAGACAAGAAACATTCTGATGGCTTCCAATCTTGCCACTGGTGCAAAGGTTTTATCAAAATCCTGTCCTTCAACTTGTTCATACCCCTTACATACCAATATGGATTTATTCCTAACAATTTGTCCTTGTTCATTCATTTGGTTCTTAAACACCCATTTGGAGCCAATTACATTCTTATCTGCAGGTCTAGGAACAAGCTCCCAAGTATTGTTCTTCTCAATCTGATCCAGTTCCTCATTCATTGATTTTAACCAATTTATATCTTTATTGGCTTCATTAAAGTTCTTGGGTTCCACCATGGATATGAAGGCTATATGTGATTGCTTGGTGTCTTTGATTATCCTTCTTCTGGTTTGTACACCTTTGTCTTTCTCACCAATTATCTGACTTGCAGGTTGATTCTTTTGAGTAATTTTGGAGGAAGGATTTGATGCTCTTTGCTGATTTGAGTCTGCCTGAGTATTTGTATCTTCATCTGACTCATAGTCTTCTTTTTCTGATTCTTGGACCTGTTCATCTTCAACTTCAACTATATCCTCTGTTGTTGATTCAACACTGCTTACATTTCGTACCGGGATTTCTTCATCAACTTTTATGTCAATACAATCAACCAATTTACGCAACCTCTTATTATATCATCTATATCCTTTACTATTTGTAGCATACCCTAAGAAGATATTTTCATCAGCTCTGTCATCATGTTTGCCAAGATTTTCATCATTATTCTTGATATAACACTTACTCCCAAAGGCTTTAAAATGCTTGATTGAAGTAGGTCTTCCAAACCATAGTTCATAAGGAGTCTTGTCACTTTGTGGCCTGAGATGAGATTTGTTAAGAATATGTACAGTTGTATGAATTGCTTCTACTCAATATGTCTGAGCAATATTCTTTTCATTCATCTTGATCTTTCCATCTGCTGAACTGGTCTATTCTGCTTCTCAACTACTCCATTTTGATGTGGAGTCCTTGGAATAGTATACTCTCTTTTGATCCCATGTTTATCACAAAACTCTCCTCCTCAATCAGAGCTTACCGCCTTCAATCTTTTTCCCGTTTGATTCTCAGTGAGAGCCTTAAACACTTAAAATTTTTCAAATGCTTCAGATTTTTCTTTCAGAAAGGCAACCCATGTAAGTCTAGAATAATCATCAATAATTAACATGAAACAATTTTCTTTTCCTATACCTTCCTTCCTTTATGGTCCAAATAAATCCATATATACTAACTAAAGAGGTTTCTCTGTTGATGCAAAGTTCGTAGATTTAAATTGTGTCCGAGTAAGCTTTCCTATTTGGCAAGGTTTACATACAGAATCATATGGCTTTGATATCCTTGGAAGATCTTTTACTGCCCCACTGTTACTAAGTTTGATTAAACGATCAAAATTTAGGTGTCCAAGTCTCCTATGCCATAGCCAACTTTCATCATGTTTTCTTAGATGACACTCTTCTCTATCTTCTTTCAACACATATAAATTATTATCTTTCCTTATGCCTTTAGCCACCACTTGTCCCGAGTTTACAGACTTTATCTTACAATCTTTGGAAGTTAACACCACTTCACATCCTCTATCACACATTTGAATTACACTGAGCAAATTATGTTTCAGCCCATCTACAAGCAGAACATCCTGGGATTTTCCTTTGCCATTACTCAAACTCACCATCCCTTTACCCTTGATTTTACCTGGTTCATCATTTCCAAAGGTCACATTTCCTGTTTTGCTTTACTTATAGACATAAACTTATCTTTGTCTCCAGTCATGTGCTTGGAACATCCACTGTCTATATACCATGGATCTTTTAGTTTTTGAGCTGAAAGTACTAGACCACATTTTTCACTATCTTTCTTTTTCCATGTGCTGACACTTCTAGCTAAGGGTTTTATCCTTGGATCTGCTTTGTAATTCTTCAGATGACATTTTTCAGCTTTGTGGCCAAAGTTATGACAGTTATAACATTCGAGCTCATTGTTCAATAAGTCAAAGTGATTGGTGCAACTTTGTCTACTCATTGGTTGTTTAGTTCTATGTTGCAAAGATTGTTTATTTCTTGGTCTCCTCAGTTGCATGTCTCTAAACTCAATTTGACAATTTGCAATCTTATGACCAAAATTAGAAAAGTAAAAACAATAACCATGGAAGAAATTTTGGTACCTGAAGGATGGCCTTCTTCTTGGCATTTGTAGCTCTATCTTTTGATATCTTTGTTTTTTTATCAGGGATCATCTTTCTTTATTAGCTTTTGGTGGCAGAGTACTCACATGGTCTGATTGTCTGCTGACTTGGAACTTGATCATCTTTACTGACTCTTTGCTTTCCGACTGTTTGCTGCTTGAACCACTTACATAACCTAAACCAGTGTTCAACAAAGGAGATCTATGTTTTCTCATAATGTCGTTTAGTTTTTACTACCTCTTCTTCCAAAGCTTCACATATTGCCTTCTTCTCTGATAACTGTTGTTTCAAAATGCCCTCTATTTTCTTTGCCTCTTCTAATTCCACTTTTAACAAGGCAAAGTCTTCATCAGGTTTTTTACTATCTTTCTCGAACTGTATCAACAATTGTTTTTGTTTTTTCTTCTTAAATCCGAGTCTCACAATTTCTTCTAGGCCACTGATCAATTCTCCTTCCAAGTCAACCACAACTTCTTCATCATTAACATCACTACCTGTTTTTTTATTATCATAATCCTCTTTGGCCATAAGCGTAAAGTTATTAACCTTATCTTCACAAGAAGAATCACTATCCGTGTCTCCTAAAGAGTCATCATTGTTTACACATAAACTTTTCTTTTTACCAAATCTCTTGGATTTGTACTTCTTTTCACCTTCATAGTTCTGGTCCTGCTTCTTGTGTAGACACTTAGATGAAAAGTGACCTATATTTCCATAGTTAAAACACTTGAAGGGCAACTTGCCTTGGTACTTGCCTGATCCTTTCTTTAGTCTTCTCACAAATTTTGCTTCAACTTCATCAGGCTCATAATCCTCATTCTTATCTGCTTTAAATGTTGCTTCTCTAGAGGTGGGTTTATCTTCACCTATCCTCATTTCATAAGCAGTCAGAGTTCCTAGGAGTGGATCAATAGACAAAATCTTAAGATCATTTAGTTCTTCTATTGCAGTAACTTTTGGATTAAATATATTAGGTAGAGATCTTAAAATCTTTTGAACTAAAAATGCGTCTTCAATCTTCTCACCAAGATCCTTCATGGTATTCACAAGATCCTCAACTCTTAAGAAATATTTATTAACTGTTTCATCCTCATTCATCTTTAGTTGTTCAAATTTCAATATATATGTCTGAAGTTTGACATCTTTTACTTTCTCATTTTATTCATAGCTGCTAATGAGTTTATCCCACATCCCTTTGGTAGAATCAAGATGCATTACCTTTACAAATTCAGCTTCAGCAAGCCCACTCAAGATAGCATTCATTTCCTTTGCATTGAAGCTAAATTCTAACTTATCATATTTGGAAGCTAGCACAACATGTTTCATATATCCAGTCTCCACAACATCCAAAACATTAGCACCTAAGGCCATAATGTATGTTCTCATTCTAACCTTCCAGAAAGAAAAATTTGTTCCATCAAACAAATGAGGCTTATTGGTTGAAGTTCCTTCATGACTTGTCATGTTTAAGCTTACTGATCTACCTTTAGCTAAAAGGAACCCGCTATGATACCAATTGTTGGAAATACTAAGACAACTGAGAGGGGGGGGGGGTGAATCAGTTGTTACTGTGCTTAAACAATTTATGCCTATTGAAATATTATTTAATATTCTCAAAGTGATCATCAAGATTATGCAAGTCATGAACAACAAAAATAATAAACATCAATAACATATGATATACACAGAGACGGATATTCACGAGGAAACCCATAAAGGAAGAAAACCTCTTCTTCTTAGAATGATAGGCAGTCTTTTAAGTTCTGTACATCATCAATATTTGAGCACCAACTCAAAATGAGGCTACAACCTCTTCTTTAACAAACTGCAACTTGTAGAGAGCACCAACCCTCTGGTTTCTCTAGCACCCACTAGAAGGAAGCACCAAATCCCTGAGTATTCCAACACCAACTGGATGGAAGCACCAACTTCCAGTCACACAGGCACCAACCTATATAACAGAGAACAATGGTTCTCTCTTGCACCACCCTACCACCCTGGTTTTTCTGGCTGCAACTAGATGGAAGCTACAACTCCCTGTGTTCAAGCACCCACTTGAAACTCTAAGGACAACAACCCTCGCTAACACCACCCTACCACACTGAGATATAAATCTTTGCTTGCTGAAATTTATTACAGTGATACAATATTTATCAATGGCTTACCAGTCTCATCACTGTTCTGCTACACTGCTCTGCTCTGCCTGCATTAGTGTCTTCCTGCTCGCATCTTCTTGCGCTTAAGTTCTCGTACAGTTTGCTGTTTTCACCATTTCTGCTCTGTCCATCTTATGTTCTTCATCTCTACAATTTTCTCCCTCAGTTCATTCTGTAAAACTTCATTGCTTACAGTTCGACTACTTTTTACAGAGAAACAACAACCTCTCTCTGTCACAAATTTTTTCTTTTATCCCTGCTCTCATCATCCGTTACACTTCACATCTCCAATGCTCAAGTCGTGAATCTTAAAGAAACGCTAAGGAATTATGATTCCAACACTCAGGAAAAATGATTCAACCGCTCAAGAACAATGATTCAGTTAGTGTAACTGAATTGTAACCGATCAAGAAATCACGAGATGAAACAACAACCCTTCGATCATATTCGGTTTGATCAACGCCATTGGATTATACCTGTAGATGTTTTTGACTTTTCAATGCGTAACCTCCGATGTGGAGCCTAGCGGCGCTAGCTCCTTCCTGAAACTTCCGCTGATGTGACCTTGGGATATTCTCTCATGTGACCACGTGATTGCGGGCGTGACCAAAGGTGGTTTGAGGGAAATCCGCTTTTCGCCCTGCAATTCACTACAGAACTCTACGCATGCCTTTGGCGATACCATGGTTTTGATTGCGGCCCGCTCACGAAAAATTAAGACACAAGCATGTTCTGACCCTGCAATGCGACGGGACCATCGATCTCACGATCTTGAGGATGCACCTGAACGGACGATTCATATTTGTTCTTTCATGATCCGCGGATCATATCTAACCTTCCTAAATCAACGACTGTGATTTATTTCATGATCCGGGCTTCGGGAGTTTCAAATCTCAAATCCTGCTTTCTTCTGTATGCCATTCTTTTGAAGTCGATGATCTGTGGACACCTGTTCTTCTCAATCGACGATTCTTTCTCTACTTCGGGAATTTGACCTTTCAACCATATCAACGGTTCTGCGGCCCCTTTCTCAATCAACGGTCGAGATCTCCTTCGGGTCTCCAAACTTATGAAATCTCAAGTCTCAAACTTTACTTCCGCTCAAAGTATGCAGATTACTGCCACATGTCCTTGCTGAGGTGGTCTGCCACATGTCCTTGCTGACATTGTCTGCCACATATCCTTGCTGAGGTGGTATGTCGATGTGGGTGAGACGTGTAGGCAGTGTAGTGGATTGTGGATGCAAAGCACGGTAGTGGAGTGTGACGTGTAGCAGGTAGTGGAGTGTGAGGTCGGAGCGCGAAGGTGGTATGTATGAGTGGTTTGGTGGTTTACTTGGAGGGGGGGTTAGGTGATAAGTGGTAATGAGCGAGGGGGGTTCGAATTGATAGGAACGTGACACGTATGAGGGTCCCACATGGAAAATAACACCAACTCGGATCCCCCCCCCACGGTTAAAGGCATAAAGGTCGGGGGGATCTGATATGCCCTGTCGACCGTAGATCTGAGTGCCCGATTCTCGATCATTGAGATTAGCGCGCCCTTCTTCTAACTTATCCTATCCTTCCACTTTAGAATGATCTGACGACTGATATTTACTTCGGATGATCCGACGGTCGAGGATTTATTTCGGTTTTCTAGGTGTCCGGGCTTCGAGAATTTCAAAACGCAAACTGACGCTCTGGATCAGACGGTCCAGATTCACTTCGCACGATCTGACGCTTGAGATCTTCTTCGGATGATCTGACGACTGAGATTTGTTGATTAAGGTTGGTTGTCATTGATGTCAACCCTTGAAGAAAGCCCAACAACACAAAGGTTTGGGTAATGGACCCAACATTGTTTGATGTAAAGATGACTCATTATTGTCTTGTCATGGTTGATAAGAAGTAAATATGGATGAACTCCAAAGTGGTCCCCTTATGGTGAAAGCCCTCACGGGAAGACGCTTTGTGGAGTAAGAGAAACCATGCTTAATTGTGGAATAATGAGATGAAGGACAATGAATTTGTCAGGTAAACTATCCTATATGGACAATTCTTTTCATTCCATTTCCGGTGGTATGTGGAACATCACATAACTTCTCACGGTTAGAGAGTTATGGCCATGAGAATTTGGAGACCCCAGGTTTGGGTAATGGACCCAAGTTTGTTTGATGGATAACGGTATGAATTATAATATATTTTTAGATAATAATATTCTATATAGATAGTACATGTCATTCTATTTCTGGTGGTATGTGGAACATCACATAACTCCTCACGGTTTGAGAGTTATGGCCTTACGAAGTTGGAGGACCCTCATATGTCATTTAGAAGCCTCAAAAGGTCAAAGTAGTCAAAGTGGTTTAAGAGATTTTAAAAGGTATATAATAAAGTGAAGTAATGTGTGTATTATAATTCAAAGTGAATACAAAATAAATTATTTCAATAATAAATTTAATGGAGAAATTAGAAGTGGGTTAACCCTAAAATAAGGAAAGTGGGGCCAAGTGACCTAGAAGATGTTTTT
>SNQJ01S0007233.1:267905-301269 GCA_010110895.2 Picea sitchensis | reverse complement strand
TGTCACTTTATGACTTAAGTGACAAATTTCACTTTATGACTAAAGTGACTAAGTTAAAATGAAATTAGAACATAAAGTAAAGGTATAAAGGTAATAGTCTCCCCCTTTGTGTTTAGAGACTCACAAACACAAGGGGGCACTTTTCAAAGTACCCAAATCTCAACACCTTCAAATGGGAAGAGGGAGTTAGCCCCTTCCAGTTATGTCAAGCGACCGAGCTGGTACGTGATGGCATTGATGGATGCTCAGGAGCAGGAGGCTCCTAGGAGCACATTGAGGGAGAGCAGGCCTTCGACTAAGTTTCCAAACTTCATGGCACTAATATGTAGTGTCATCGATTATGTGACTTCCAGTATTCAAGGAGCAGCTGACCAGCAGGGTTGGAGAGATGTCAGTGAGAACAATGATGTGTGTGGCATTGTGTCAGGGTCGGAGGAAGAGTCAAATCTAGGTGGCTCTTCGAGAAGTACATTCCTCGCTATAAGGGAGTGTTGATGTTTGTAGCATCGGACAGACACTTCCACATCGGTTTTGTGTCTAACGTGTGGAAGTCGTCCTTAATGCCTCTCGGGACTTAGGAGAATCACTTTAATAAAGTGATTATTAAAGTTAATGTACTTTTGTAATTAATGGAGTTTAATTTAAGTCAAATGCCTAAGTATTTGGAATTAGTGAGTTAAATTAAATCCTAGCCATTAGATCATAAAGTGAAGGTGAGATCTAATCTCAGCCTTTGATCACAATGGAGATCTAGGGTTTTGGATTTAGGGTAAACTCAAGATTATAAAAGGAATTCTATGTGAAAGGAGTAGACACACAGAGAGTGAGATAAGAGATCTCATTGATTGGGTGAAGAAGGACTTTCATCCAAGTGTCTAGGGGCACGGTCAAGGAAATGAGCAAAGGGGCAAAAAGGAGTAGCATCCAAGTGTGATAGGCTAGGCTATTTTGTTGTTTTGTATCTTCCTCGAGTGGGCCATTATCCCAGGATGGGAGCCTAGATTTTATTATTAATAAAATCAACACAGGTACTAGTTTTCCCTTGGGAGGTTTTCCAGGGGTATTTTACCCAGAAATTAAGTGCGTACTTTGTGTATGGTTTCCTTGTTATGCTTCCATTGATTTAATTATTTGGATCGTTAAAACTCGGTCGTGCTTTTATTCAATTAAATCTACTTAATCAATTTGTTACAGCAAGGACTTTCTAAGAAGTAATTGTCAGGTGTTGAGTTAAGAAATTTAACAGACCATGCCACAAACAATCTAGGAGAAGCATATGCACTCATGTGTGGCCTTCTCCTAGCCAAAGAAGCCAATGTCAAAGCATTATTATTTTTTGGAGATTCAATGGTAGTTGTCAAGGCAATGCTTGCAAATTCTTCCCCCTTAGGAAATAAACTAACTCTCATCGTCCTTGTCAAATCACATGATCAAGGATAGAGACCACACCTGGGTCATTCTTCTTAACCAAGTTAACATGGCCATCTCAGAAGAACGCCCAATGCTAATACACAAAGAACATCAACACCCTGGGTCACTCTCCTTAGCTAAGTCAGCATGGCCATCGGAGGAGAGTGTTTGATGCTAATACATGGAGAACATCAACACCCTGGGCCATTCACCACTAGCCAAATCAGCATGGCTAATCCTGTGAGTGAATGTATCATTATCCTCAGTCAAATCAGCATAACCCCTCTGGGAGAATGTATGCCCTATGCAACCACCTGGAGAAACATCATCACCTCAAGTCTTTTCAACTCCTTTTCAAATCAGCATGACTGAGGAGAAAGACTACACTCGGGCCATTCACCATTAGCCAAATCAATATGGCTAATCCTGTGAATGAATGTATCATTCTCCTCAATCAAATTAGCATGACCCCTCTGGGAGAATGTCTATCTGATGCTACTCATTTGTGGATGTGTATTGGAGCTTCACAGCTCCCTTCTACATCATTTCTCGGATGAAGTCCTGCAAGAAACTTATGAAGCCACACTGCTTCACGGATTACAATATTGGTTGCTATATACTTTGCCTCTGATGTCCTTCTGACTGGCTTCCTTCACTGAAACAAGGGAATCCTCTACAGGAGGTCTCATATCTCCTTAAGGTCTAGTCCCCTGTTTGCCAGTCCCGGAGGACGTCTCTCCCATCTGAATCTAAATTTGAAGAAGAATCCATTATGAATGAAAATCTCTAAGAAACTGACTCTCTCTTAGATCATACCCACTCTGAGTCTGTGTGCTCCCTTTGAAGCTTGACTCCCTCTGAGGCTATATAGTCTTCGAAGTCATCTACTCCCTCTACATGTGTTGACCTCCTCTTCTTCTTCATTACATGGATGTGCACAACTCTATGTCTAGATAGTCTTGCTTCATGTTGCTTCCTGCGATCATCATTATGGCTCCTTCTCAGAGCTATTACCTATGACCTGCCTGGAACAAGAAACAAGAACAACAAAAAACATCTCTTTACTGAATTCTAGAACATCACTAAGTAATTATACTCGGAAAATTTCAATTACTTAGAAACTTCGGTCTCTTCCTTAGATCACTTCCCACGTGTGAGAGATAAAAAACTTGCGTCTGGTGTTGTGTCTTTCAAGTGTCTTTTTTTTATAGTAATATTAAATTGATCCAAAGAGACACGTCTCTTTAAAAAATTTATTTAAATTTTATTTTATTTTATTTCTTATAAATAGTTGGAGAATACCTCCCCTAACTACCCAAAGATTAATTTGGTTATAATCCATCCACATAGTATTTGACTTTGTTAAATTGTTCCTCCATAATTCATGTGAYTATTTGCATAAATATAGGTAGAAGTAAATATGCAGTGCATTCTTCATATTTAGGTAATTAGACATTTTTACTAGAAATTATTGCCCGCCATAATTTATGGAATTCTTTTTCTAATTTAGGTAGGAGTAAAAAGTAAATATGTTGTACATAGAGATTGTAACAACCCCATAAATTTAACACTCCCAACATTTTGCTCTACTCTCATTTTCCTAGGCCCTCTTGTGAGATATTATATGAGATAATATTGTATATGAGATGATATGATGGATTATATATGATGTATGCGAGATTCATAATTGGTTCAATATTACGATGATGAATGTGCCAAATATGTAGAGAACCTAAAGACACATATGGTGATCATCCATGAAAGGATGTGTCTCTAATAATTATAATAACTATTTATTATTATTATTATTATATATTAATAATATTACTAATAATTAATGATTATATTATTAATTATTAATTTGAGAGAATGCCTTGGCTGCAGACTTTTGATTAATATAATATATTTTATGTTTTAATATAAAAAATAAAAAAAATGTCTTTCAAAAGGCTAGAAAATGGTAATAATATTGTTTTCAATTGGTGTTTTCAGCTTTCCTTGATAATGCCCCAAGAGTGAAAATGTGATCTACAATATAATAACTTTTATGGAACCACCCAGCCTTTAGCCTTGAAACCTAAACCAATTATCAATCTTTCATATATGTTTGTTGTATCATGCATATAATTTGGATATAAATATTCTACCACTATAATATATAATTTCCTAAATCTAAAACACATTATGTTTTCAACGGTGAGGATAATGGAAACAGTTCATGTTGAAGGTCGTTCTAACAGGCTACCTTAATAAATAAAATGCAATGGGTGCAGCAACAAGAATAATGTCGTGTTACATGAATTCAAATTCAGGTCTTCCTATATCTTCAGATTTACTAATTAATATTTGCACATAATACTATAAAAACAACAAAGGTAAAAAAAAAAAAAAAAAAATTGAGCTATCAAAGCTTAGGCTGAAATGTAACTCCATGCTTACTAGGGACCCAGTTCTCATAGTGGCTTGGGAGGTACTTACGATTTTTTGATCATCGCAGTCTAACCACTTACAGTTTCACCTACAGATATAGGTTCCATCTAACATGTATTGGAATTTGGTTAGGGACAATTTAAAGAGAGGAGTTGTCCTAATACTAGTTATCAAGGCTTTACTTTTCATAACAGCTTTGTGAAATGTTTTGGGCATATCTTTGTATATGCATAAAAAATTTCTCAATTATGAAGGAGACTGCATTCAATTTGTTTAAAAAGGCACTAGCATTCTTTATGGGTGGTTTTTTCATGCTGCGGGTTATTGGCTAAATCGAACTTGAGCTTTTGGTGATCAGCTCAATATGTACCTTCACATAGTTGAAAATGTCAGTTTGCTAAAGATGGCAATATTTGTTAAAAAATGGCTCTTGGTGAGGCAAGTTATTATGTAGTCGCTTCACATGAATTTATTATCTGTCTGTTGATGTTTTGTAGCTTCGGGAGGTATTACCACAAGTGGCCTTGGTGTCAGGCATGTGGGAATCTTTGTTGGCACCACATTGTACTTTTTTGTTTGGTGAAAACCCCCTTGGATTGGACTGGGCTTGGTTGGGGTTTCATAGCCACATGTTGGAGCTTCACACCCACATGTGTAAATAAACAATTCTAAGTTAATGTTGAGTTTAGTGAAGGGCTCCTTAGAGTAACTTAAGGGCTTCTAAACTTACTTTGGACTCCTATAAAATGAGAGGCAATGTGAGAGATCTTATTGTGACATTGTGACATTATGGAGTTAGCATAAGTGAGCAAGCACTTCTGCTAAGGAGCTTGGTGATTTCAGCAAAGGGAATTTCTGCACTTTTAGCAAATCTGGCCTCGGGTTTCTATCTTTTTGTTTTTCTGATTTTTCTCAGCCAATGAGGAGGCCGCACGTGTGAGCTTGCACGTGGGAAAAAAGGCAAAAGAGGGTCATACAATCCATACAGCAGGCCTGCCACACATGTGGATCGTACAGGACAGTACGGACGGTCGTACAGTCGCAGATAGAGGAGAAAGAAGGTTGCACGTACAGGCCATACTGGCATGCCACACATGCGGATTTTTATGGGCAAATTGGGCAGGTCGTACGATGTGACGTCAACAGCCGTATAGCTAACGTCAGCAGTCGTATAGCCAACATCAGCATGCCGTACAGCAGGTTTGCAACGGATTTGTAAGTTGTGGATTTTTTTCGGAATTTTGTTGAGTTTGTAAATTGTGAGAGGACCGATTTTGTCCTCATATTTGGTGATTTTGTGAATTGTTGAGAGGGATGGTTATGCCCTCAGAAATTTTGAATTTGGAAAAGTTTACAGAACAGTTTTTTGGTCTCATGTGTATGAGTGATTTCTCTCTGATCTTGGTATTTTTCGCTGCTGTAATTTTCTATCATAATTTCAATGTAAAATTATTCAGTGATAACAACCATAGGGTTTACTGTTTGAGTCACTTGGAAGTAATTTTTAGATTTGAAATTAGATGCATAAAAATTGACATCGAATCAAAGTGAGGGAGTCATCTCTTGAGACACATTTGTAGCTGCAAATTTTTTGTTACAACAGGCTTATGATCTTGGTTCATCACCATGGGGACTTGATTGGTGGATAGTGGAGCTTCTCCTCATATGGAGTCACTCACCAATTCGTCGGAAGAGAACTCAGGATTGCGGGTGGAGCTTGGTGATAATACCAAGTATGCAATCAACAAAGTTGGGACAACTTCATTTCAATTGGAGTCTAGGAATCCTCTCGGGATGAGTGACATGTTGTATGTACTAGGACTACAGAAGAGCCTACTTTCTATTTCTTCCATGGAAGACAAGGATATGCAGTGACATTCGTAGATAGACAGATTCTTGCTTGGTCGAGTGGATCGAGCTTTGACTCAGCAAAGGTCATTGGTGCTCGTGATGGTAGCCTTTATAGATTGAATAGACAGTCAACCCAGGCCTTGGTACATGACTGTGATACTCTGTGCGAACTTTGGCACAGGAGATTGGGACACTTGCATTATAAGGCTTTGTCAATGTTAAGGAGGATGGTTACAAGTCTTCCAGAGTTTGGAGCAAAGCACTAGGGTGTATGCAGTGGTTGTGCACTTGGAAAGAATGCCAAGGCTGCTTTTTCGAGCGATGATAGTAGATCCAAGGAGATCTTGGACCTAGTACATTCAGATGTATGTGGACCAATGTCAGTTCCATCTTAGAGTGGTTACCGGTATTATATGACCTTCATTGATGATTATTCCAAGAGGACATGGATCTTCTTCATGAAGACCAAGGATGAGGTCTTCAGTCGATTCATGGAGTTCAGGGCTCTGGTGGAGAATTAGACAGGGAAGAAGATCAAGGTCTTAAAGTAAAATAACGAGGGCGAGTATACCTCCAACGAGTTCATGGATTTATGCAAGGAAGCAGGGATTAAGAGGGAGCTGACAATGCCTTTCAACCCACAATAGAATAGGGTTGCGGAGAAGAAGAATCAGACCATAGTTGAGGCTTCCAGGGCAATGTTGCATGACCAAGATCTACCCATGTTGCTTTGGGCAGAGACGTGTAACACAGCAATTTATGTTCAAAACAAGAGTCCTCATAGGATCTTGGAGGACAAGACTCTCGAGGAGGCATTCACCGGAGTGAAACCAAAGATAGGCCATTTGAGGATCTTTGGTTGTCCAATTTACATTCATGTTCCTAAGGAGAAGAGGACGAAGTTAGAATTTTCTGGGAAGAAGGGCATGTTTGTGGGATACAACGAGACTTCGAAGGCCTACTGGATCTACATTCCAGGACAACATTACGTTGAGGTTAGTCAGGATGTCAGGGTTGAGGAGGATTTGGCTTTCAAGAGGTCCCGAGAGACCACAGCAGATGGTGAGGAGCAGGAGGCTCTGAAGGTTGAGGAGAGTACAGGTCCATCCAGTGCAGAGGATCAACCTTCAGACCATGAGGAGTCGGAGGACCCAGTGGATCCAGTGGACCCTCCTAGTGACGAGAACACGAGGCCTAGATGGCTTCAAGATACCCAGAAGTATGTGGAGGGGCATATTGCACCCCGGGGGCACCTTCAGGGAGAGGAGGCCTCCATAGAGATTTTCCAACTATGTTGCACTTATGAGTAACATCATTGCTTCTGAGCCTTCCAGTTTTGAGGAGGCAGCGAGCCAACGGATTTGGAAAGATGCCATGATGGAGGAATATCAATCCATCATGAAGAATGATGTGTGGGACATAGTTCTGAAACTAGAATAGAAGTTTGTGGTGACTTCCAAGTGGATCTATAAGATCAAGCATATTGCAGATGGTAGCATCGAGAAGTATAAGGCAAGGTTTGTGGCGAGAGGGTTCTCCCAGAAAGAGGGAGTGGAGTACGAGGAGACTTTTTCTCCAATCCCCAAGAATACTTCTATCAACGTTGTTATCTCTCTTGCTTCTGTTATGGGATGGAGGATACATCGAATGGATGTGAAGACAGTGTTCCTCAATGGTGTGATTGAGGAGGTGTACATAGAGAAACCTCAGGGCTTTGAAGTACATGGGAGAGAGTCTCATGTTTGCAGGTTGAATAAAGCTTTGTACGAACTCAAGTAGGCACCCGGGGCATGGTACTCTAGGATTGACGGGTATTTGCGGAGCATGGGCTTCACCAGAAGTGAAGTGGATCCCAACCTATATCTCTTATAGGTTGGTAAGGATCCTCTTATATTGGTGTTGTATGTCAATGACTTGTTCCTCGCGGGAGCTGAGGAGCTCATTGTCAGGTGCAAGAAGGATTTAGCTTTGGAGTTCAAGATGAAGGACATTGATTTGATGCATTACTTCATAGGTTTAGAGGTGTGGCAGCAGTCGGGCAAGATCTTCCTCAGACAAGGGAAGTATACAGTTGAGATATTGAAGAGGTTCAGGATGATGGACTATAAGTCCACGACGACACCTATGATCACCAATCTGAAGAAGTTGGGGTCTTCAGATTCTGAGTTGGTGGATCCCACGATGTACAAGCAGTTGATTGGTTCGATGATGTATCTGGTCAATACCAGGCCGAATATTTTCTTTGTTGTTAACACCTTGAACCAATTTATGGTTGAGCCAAGGCAAGTGCATTGGGTTATAGCGAAGCATGTGCTCAGGTACCTTCGGGGTACAGTTGGATTTGGTTTGAGATATGTGGGGGATGAAGGAGTGAGGTTGCATGGGTATTCAAACTCAAATTGGGAAGGTAGTGTTGTTGATAGGAAGAGCACTTCTAGTGACTGTTTTAGCCTGGGATGAACAATGGTTTCTTGGTTCAGCAAGAAACAGAGTTTCATGGCACTCAATTCAGCAGAGGCAAAGTATATGGCAGCTAGTTTGGCAAGTTGTGAGGCTATTTGGCATTGCAAGCTCTTTGCAGGTTTATCTGGTCATGTGAGGAGAGTGATTTATTGCGACAATCAGCGCTGTGTCAAGCTCTCGGTGAATCCAATATTTCATCACAGGTCAAAACACATTGAGATCATATACCACTTCTTTAGAGACAGGGTACAGAAGGGAGCGATGAAGCTCCAATATATTTCCACAGATGAGCAGATTGCAAATATTTTCACCAAACCCCTAGTAAAGGGGAAGTTTGTCTACTTCAGAGACAAACTAGGAGTGGTTGATAATACCTCTCTCGCTAAGAGGGAGTGTTTGATGTTTTGTATCTTCGAGAGGTACTCCCACAAGTGGCCTTGGTGTCAAGCATGTGGGAATCTTCGTTGGCACCACATTATACTTTTTGTTTGGTGAAAACCCCCTTGGATTGGAATTGGGGCTTCATAACCACATGTTGGGGCTTCACACCCACATGTGTGAATAAACAATTCTAATTTAATGTTGAGTTTAGTGAAGGGCTCCTTAGAGTAAGCTAAGGGATTCTAAACTTACTTTGGACTCCTATAAAAGGAGAGGCAATGTAAGAACAGATCTTATTGTAACATTATAGAGTTAGCATAAGTGAGTAAGCACTTGTGCTAAAGAGCTTGGTGATTTCAACAAAGGGAATTTCTGTACTTTTGGCAAATCTGGCCTAGGGTTTCTATCTTTCTGTTTTTCTGATTTTTCTCAGCCAAGGAGGAAGCTGCACGTGGGAGAAAAGGCAGAAGAGGGTCGCACGTGTGGGACCGTACAGTCCGTACAACAGGGCTGACACACATGCAGATCGTACAGGACAGTACGGACGGTCGTACAACCGCAGACAGAGGAGAAAGAAGGCCGCACATGCGAGCCGTACAGGCAGGCCGCACGTGCAGATTTTTCTGGGCAGATTGGGTAGGCCGTATGGTGTGACGTCGGCAACCGTACAGCTGACGTCAGCAGGTCATACAGCAGGTTTGCAACAGACTTGTAAGTTGTGGATTTTCCCGGAATTTTGTTGAGTTTGTAAATTGTGAGAGGACTGATTTTGTCCTGAGATTTGGTGATTTTGAGAATTGCTGAGAGGGCTGGTTTTGCCTTCAGAAATTCTGAATTTTGAAAAGTTAACAGAACTGTTTTTTTGTGTCTCACGTGTATGAGTGATTTCGTTCTGATCTTGGTATTTTCCACTGCTGTAATTTTCTGTCATAATTTCAGTGTAAAAGTATTCAGTGATAACAGCCCTAGGGTTTACTGTTTGAGTCACTTGGAAGTAATTTTCAGATCTGAAATTAGATGCATAAAAATTGACACTGCCAAGATGGTTGTTTATACTATACCGAATAAAATCTTATCATCGATCTTATTTTCCTTCTCATTTCAGCAAACCATGGCTCTTTTTCAAGGTCCATGGCTTACAAAGTTCGACAGACAAATTAGTAAATTCCTAATATAGCGAATTGTGTATTTTTATAATGGATGAAAATTTGTATGCAATTTAACACATCATATCATTTCCTAATCAGTTGACTAATTGGTAAATCTGGTGTTTTCATCTTGGTTCTCATAAACCCAACTAAGTCATTAAGTAAAGTCAGCAATATTTTGTGCACGCACATGTATACAGTCAAGGAAGAATTTTGGAATCACACAGATCATGGATTGACACAATCATAAAGGAATTTAAATTAAGATTGTAAAACATAGTGCATCACTTTCATGGAAGAAAAAACTTATTTTATCTATGACATAGAAAGTGTAGAAGACTTTTATCTGCAATCGTTTCTTCTCCTGATTCCCATTCATTTTGCCCCGCTCAATTTCTTATTTGTATGTCTCTTTGCACTCTCTTGATGTGTCACATTTGTATGCACTTCTATGCCATTTAAGTTATAGCACTGTTTTGAATGCTTCTTCTCTAGATTTTGACATTGATCTTACAACTTTTTTATTTTGGCAATTGTGTTACCAAACATTTCACTGGCAATAGAAGGAAGCCATTTTTCTCCCCTTTGCTGCTTCAACAAGGCGACTCTCTCTTCTTCTTTTTTCACTGCTGCCTGAGCTGCTGCTTCCTTTTCTTGCATTCTGACCAATGCCCTTGTTTTTTCCTTCTCTGCCTTGGCTATAATAATAGCCCCATCAACAGCAACAGACTGAATTTGAGACTGAAACTGGTATGTGATCACAAATGAATTTGCATGAGATAATGAAAATTTGTGGCATACTTCAAGAACATAATAAATCGCCTTTTTAAGTTTCATAGCCCAACAATTGTTTACAATTAACTTGTCGATCAGGCTACACATAAGAGTAGACAATCACCTCTACTGATTTCTCATCGATATCTTTTCTTGGGGGGATTCTTGGTTTCTTTCTAGGGATCAACGTTTCAGGTGTCTCTGCTGCCAAAGACGATGAGAAAAGATAAAGTGAAGATGAAGACCTTATCTGTCAATGAAAATCTCTATGTTGCAGAATTTGTCTATCCACATACAATGAGAATCACTACATGTGATGTCAAATCTCTAACCACACTAATCTAACTCAAGAAAAGATCTAACACAAACCCCTTGATCTCTTTCTAGTTTTCAGAACTCTTTTTATTGAACATTTAAAGCATACCTACAGGTTTGACAGTGATTCCACGAGGTGCCCGCCTAAAAAGACGAATCTCATCCTCGGCATCATCTATTGTGCTCTTGCACACGTGAGATGGTGATTCTGGACTGGCAATTATAGTCAAAGTCTTGTCTAGATACCTATGCAGGAGATCTTGGGCCTGGCATCAAAACAAAGAGCATTAAGTCAGTAAAACTTGCTGTAAATCCCTAATACATTGTCATAAAATTGAAAAACCAATAGTTTCCATATTAGTTATGCCGGTTCCTGTAGATATAAATGAGATATTGGATGCATACACAAAAATTTTGACAATAGACAAACAGATCATGTAACTAAGAGGATGATTAAAGAATTACAGTTAAAAGTGTCAACCCATCCCAAAGACTGAATTCCAAAGAACCTTGTGTTAGAGAATTTAACAATGTTCCACTCTATTTCCGGGACGTGCAGACTTGGGAGCTGGTAAATGCATGTGGGGCATGTGCGGAAGCACCCCCGAGATTCTAGGGAACGTTATAGGGGACATTGGTGTCTCCAACATAAGGCAACCCACTCAAAATACTAGGAAATATAAATTAAAATATATGAAAACTGAAACATAATTCATTGAGATCTTATACATAACAATGCGCCAATAACATTCATCATTACCTGTAACATAATAAATCATAAACAATACATGTAATAATGTAACATAACATAATAATATTGATTCAGATATCATCTATTAATAGTGTAATGCTCATTATATTTGGAAAATTCAAAAGATATAGATCTAAGTCTTAAGATCACTGATCTAAGAACAGGTCAAATGACAAATGAGCATTACTGCTCAAGGCAATGCCCCACTAGTCTCTGCATCTCGCTACTGCACAAGGGAATAAGGACTAACCATGGGAATGTCACTATCTGAATCAGAATCATTTGAATTCTCCAGATTCCAGAATACTCAGTAGCAGTCCGACCAACCTGAGTTGTGACTCATTAGGTCCCTCCTCATCTGTGCATTACATTTACATTCATTTTATGTTTTATTTTGCATTTTGGTCTTTCTTTTCCTCAAAACAGCTGACTTTGGTCAAAAGGGAGCATCGGAGCATCTAATTTTTTGAGAGGAACATTCCTACTTGCATCCCCCAAAAAGAGGAAATGGAGAAACTGCCCCCTTGGAGTACCCACGTCCCAGATTCGTGGGGAGCACATCCCCTACCCTCAGGAACGCGTCCCCATGTAACACTAGAATTTAACTAATCCAAAGTTGGAGAAAGAACCCATTTTACTGGTAATGAGAAGGCTCCGGGATATGATGGGTTAAAACTTACAAGCAAAGGCTGAATTTTCAGAGCTGCTTAGAAATTATGTGAGAAATTACTTGTGGTATGAGAATGCAGTGAGGACAGTATCTTTGGTAAAAATAATAAATGAACAAAGACACCAAATTGATCGACAATTTCAAGGCTGTAACAACAAAACACCGGAAGGTCTCGTATATTCTTCCTTTTACGGGCAACGAAACAATAGGAAGTTTTAATTGAAGGAAGTTTCATTCTGATAATTTCGATAACAGACAGAGATATTTGAACGACACTAAAAGCTTTACACGGAGCATTTTTCTGAAAATTGAATTCATAAAACTATATGAAAAAATCAAATGGAATTTATACATGCAGCGATTGCAGCACTCAAAATCGGGCTCTAAATTTCAAATGTGGTCACCATTCATTTCTATGATGCACCATCTACACTAACTACTGATGGATTTTTTATTGAAAGACTTGGCCTAAACACAAATGCCCTAAAACACACTGCACCATATAACATTGGCAGTTGATGATTTGGGTACATGTCATTGTCAGATATAATGATCACAATTGGGACTTACATATATTTTAGACATATAACAAAGGCTTAGTTAGAGACTTTATAATAAAGCAATGTAATCATGAGTTAATAAATGTAGTCATTAAAAGATTGGGTGTTCAGTTGTTGCATAATGATTCCTCTTTGTAGATTTTAACCTTGTACAATAAATTACTGCAAATAGATTCTTAATAAAAATAGAAAAGATAGAATGGCACCCACACATTACACAGATATTTTACCCTGGAAACCCAAACCGAGAAAACCAGCAACCTGTTTAGAGCCGCACCTCTAATCTTCTATTCATTATATATATGATCCTGCAGCATCCAAACCCCTAATCCATTGACCCGGATTAGTCAACAACCCTAATTGCTTAACCAGAATTAGAAAACCATCGGCGAAAACCATGTGCCGAGGCCCAAAAAACCGTCAAAAACAGGCACAAAAAACCACCAAAAACAAAATTCCGGGGACCCCCCTTGCTCCCATATCAATATATAGTACATGGGATCAATTTTGCAAAGAATATAACACATACCCATCACTCTCATTCCTACAATGTAATGAGACATTGCATCACTTAATTATATAGCAATCTATCCTCTCTCATTCTTATGTGCATTCCTGTCTATGCTCTTGTGTGTGTAAAACTGGCATGGTATTAGAGTCATAGTGAAGAGAAAATGCTGAGGAAGCAAGTGAAGGAGTTGAGGGACTGCTATGATCAGAGAAGGTGCCAATGGGCTGCTCAGTGCTATCACACACAAGGTAGACAGAAGAGTAAGGCAAGCCAACTTCAAATGGAGTTATCTTGGTAATTTAGGTAGATACTTGAGAAAAAAATTATGATTTATTATTTGATTAAAGTTTCCATTAGAGAGAATCATAGGAATTCAAGGCTCTCCCAGTAATAATTGTAAGAGGAATCGTGATTAGGAGGCGCATGGAAGTGATATGGTTACAAGTTACAAATCACATGGGTTTGCCCGGAGGAGCATGAAGGTTACAACAGTGATCGTAGTTGTGCAGATTTGCAAGAGACATAGAGAGTTGAGCTCATGTTGTCAAAGTTGATGTGGGGATTGTGAATATGCTGTGAGGAGTCACCTCATGTCGACATCATGAGAGTCCATCCCAGTCAACGAACAAAGACGTCATGGGGATATTGTCGTCGAGTCATCCCAGTCAAGGATTGCCAAAATTGTTCTGGGGATTGTCAAAGCTCATGTGATGCCTTGAGCCCGTGATGTTGTGAGGAAGTTGTCATCAAGAATATTTGTGCCATCTATGCAAAAAAAAAAATTAAAAATGTTACATATATCCATCCATAAAGAGCCCAAGGGTCGCAGGTCCGTGAGGGATATACATGTTTGTTCGTAAGGGGAATCGCATCACCAAAAAACCTAAGCAAAGGAATCAGGCAGTCAAAGAGATGGGACCAACCTAAGTAGAGGAATCGAGGCAGAGGATCAGGCCAACCTGTAGGTAAGTCAACATACAAGGGTGGGAGCTAGGGCTGATTTGATGAAGAATTAAGACAAAAATGGTAATTTTGCTTTCCATTATTATAAGTTTTTTGAAGAATTCCAGAAGAGAAGTTTACTGTCAAAGATTTTCAAAACAGAAATCCAAGTTTGTTAAGAAATTTATGAGATTGGTGAACAATTGGAGAAGTTTGTAAACAATTTTTGTGTAAAACTTCTGGAAACAAAACAGTAACTCTGTAATTGATTTCTTTAACAGCAGTAAAGTTTGTCAAAAGCCAAGTTACAGCAGAGAGAGAGATACCCCTATTCAGAATTTATTTAACGTATTTAAACCTTTAAAATGGCCAGTCTGTCCCATATTACATTGGAAGGCAATAGAAGGTTTAACAATAAAAATTTCACGACGTGGAAAGAGAGAATGTTTTCAATCTTTGAATACAAATGCTTAGACAAAATTGTCTCAGGAAAGGAGGTGCGAAGTACAACAGATGAGGATGCTCAAGCTGAGTTTGATGCAAGAAATCAGGAGGCTGTGATATTGATCAAGCTCTCTGTGACCGATGATATGTTGCATGAAGTGAAAGACTATGACAATGCTTTCAAGATTTGGGAGCATTTGAAAAACATACATGAGACGTCAAATAAAGGTAGATCTTTTTTCTCAAAGAATTTGTTAATTTTCAATAAAGATAAATAAAAGTCTTTTCAAGATCACTTATTAAGAATAATAGAGAATAGAGATCAATTGAAAACCGTTTATAGAAAAGTTGAAGAAGAAGACATGGTAATAGTTAATTAAAAAGCCTACTGCCTTCATCTGAAAATTTTGTTGAAACCTTGAATATAACTAATGGAGATGCTGATATGACATATGAGCAACTGTGTAAGAAGCTTTTATAGAAGGATGGGTCGAAGAAGCAATTCAGTGTCAGCAATATGAAAGGAGAATCAAACATCACCTTCAAAGCATAATTCAAGGGCAAAGGCAAGCATGAAGATGGCAGCAAGAGTGTTGATTTGTATTCTCTGAAACCTGGAAAGGTGTAAAGTATTTTTATTGTGACAAGTTGGGACATATGGCCAAATTTTGCAGGAAAACAATTGTGGGATGAAAAACACAAGGGCCTTCTTCTGAAAATCGGTATGGGAAGATAAGATAGGATAAGATAATTGTATTAATGTCCAACAAATGACCACAAAAGTCATTTTAGTCAATAGGACTAGAAGGTACATTCAGTGCAAATACAATGTGGGAGTGCAAAAGGAACTCCTATATCAATGCCAAAAGCAACAAAAGGCGAAAAGGAAAAAAGCACAACTGAGTATCTAGCTAAGCTATTCCCTCGCAGTTTATTGAAAAGATACAAAGGTATAAGTGCAGTAACAGAATAGAGAGGCTAGAGACTAGAGATCCCAATGTTGATCAAGAGAGAGAGAAAAAGATGCTGTCAAGACCTGCTGGTCCTAATGGTCGAGGGCGAGGGGGGGCGGGGCGAGTTATAGGCTCACTGTTGGAGTTGTCAATCACTGTGAAAGGGCCAATGTAATAGTAGGTGATGTACTCCGGGGGTGACCAAAGCTAAGGGGTCCTAGTCAAAGGAAAGAAACTTTGGATAGATCCCTAACTATAATAGAATGTAAAGAGGAAGAAGAATTTTATGTGTTTGTGACTAGTGATAAAGGAGTCATTGGTAACAAAGCAAATTATTGACTCAAGGGCATCACAGTGTTTTAGTAATGAGAAAGATTGGTAATTTGATTTTGTTGAGGACAAATCCAACTCTGATTTTGTCGTCTTGCATGGTGGAGAATAATTCAAAGTTAAGGCAAGGGAAGTGTGCAACTTCAAATGAGAGGTAAGAGGTTGCTATTTAGGGATGTCTACTGTGTCCCTAGTTTGCAAAGAAATTTAGCTTCCATTAGTTGGATTATGAAGCATAGCCCACATTTAGATGTTTGTCTTTAGTAATATTAAATGTTTTATTTGTTGAGATTTGGGTACCTTGGAAAGTGGTGCCCTTGTGGTTTCAGGCCTCTAACCACAAGAGGGAGATGTTTGTACCATTGTGCCATGTACTTTATGTTTAATTTCACTTTGACTTAGGAGATTTAAGTCAAAAGTAAAATTTAGTCATTTTAGCCTAAAGTGACTAATTATTCAATAAGTGTGTGAATGAGGGGACATAAAGTGAACTTAGGGAACTTAAACCAAAGTGGGTTTTGAGTTGAGATTCTTTTGGAGAGATCTCAACCATTGATTAGAGATGGCATGGGGTGATCCTAGCCATCCACACTTTAGGTTTCCTTATGGAGGTTCAAGAGGGGCGCAAGGGGCAAAGGGAGGTTTTTTTCCTTGTTATGTTCACCAAGAGAGTTGGGAGAGGAGCAAGATGATGAGGATGGAGGCATTGGATGAGGGAAGCTTGGGCACCTCCTTCCATGGAGGGCCCATGGAAGCTTAGACCCTCATTTATTTGTGGTGGTTGTTCTTGCTTGGAGGAGGGCGCACTCATAACAGGCACTAGCTACAGTTGGACGATCGTAGATCCGTCAGTTTCAGTGGAGAGGTAGCACACAAGAGCTTCTTTGTGTGCAAGGGATTCTTCATCAGAGCTCAGAGGGTCAAGGGCGCATTGTTTCAGTGAGATAGGCAACAAAGGAAGAGGGTGCACTAAGCTTGGGCACATATCTCTTCTTGGAACTCCAAAGCACCTCGAGAGGAGTTGTTATTGTATCGGGTTCCATTGTATTTGCATACTTGTTGTATCTCATGCTTTAGACATCACTTATATATACTTTCATTCTAAATTGGTTTTCCCCGGGGGGGTTTTATCCAGGGTCGTGTTGACCAAAAATACTTGTGTCCAAATTCCATGCATGCTTAGTTGTTAGATCAGCATTTTAGAGTTGTAAACATCTAGAGGAGTGTTATTTGTTTCGAGCTATATTGCATGTGCTAACCACCAGTTCGAAAACACTTGCAAGGGCACCTCAAAGAACACTTAACCATAAAAATTATGAGCAGAAAAGTACTTGACTGTTTGTTGTCCTAAAACAGCAGCAAAGGACAGTTTTGGAGATTGAACTTAGAGCCCAACAAGAGGTCAAAGACAGAACTGTTGGGCAGCCTCATAGTACCTCAGTTTTCTTCATTATTGTTGACAAAAAGAGCAAAATGACAATCGCTGTGGGTGTGGAAGAACAAGTGTTGTTTCCACTAGTGGATGGTGAAGTGAAGTTGAGGGTTACAAGGGGGAACCTAGAGAAACAAGAGGGTAAGCAGTAGATTTATTACACTTTATTTGTTGATTGTCATGAAGAAAGGAAGACCCTCGGGGAGGGTGGAAATGAAGTAGTGAGACGAGATGGTGATTCCTTAGAGAAGCAAATGAAAAACTTTGATATGTTGAACCACCAAGATGTGGAGGAGGTGAGTTCAATGAACAAGCCACGTTCTATGTCAATGGTGGAAACGCTAACTATTCAGCCAACATTGGCTCTCTCCCGGTTGATGAGTCGATGGACACGTAGAAGGATGGCGACATGACTTGATCTTCATCAACCTTGCTCAATACAATTCACCTCCAATTGCTGATTGAAGACCTTATTTGGAGTGGGTTGCAAACATTTTTCTTGTCCAAAGATTTTTTTCTGTTTTGGAACAACCGATTTTATGTAACATTAACATTATGGGAGGGTGCTAGATATAATGGTCATAATTAGGACTTAGCATACTTTAGACCTATAATAAAGGCTTAGTTAGAGCCATTATAATAAAGTAATATAATCATGAGTTAACAGATGTAGTCATTAAAAGAGTAGGTAATTGGGAGTTTCATAACTACTCCTCCCTCTCCTATTTTGTAATGTGAGTCAAGACTCAAGACATTGCATCACTCCATTGTATAGCAATCTATTCTCTCTCATTCTTATGTGCATTCCTGTCTACACTGTTGTGAATGTAAAAACTGACATTTATAGCATTAGCCAGCAGAAATATCAAGAGCAGGTAGGTAAAGCATATTTTGCACAAGGATCTAAACTCCAGAGACAGTAATTTGACATGACTGAAAAATAAAAATTCTGTACGTTTTGTGGTGAGATGGTCAAAGGAGAATGTTCCTTGTTGGATTGGATGAAAAGCTGATATAGATTGGATTTAAGAGACAAAGTTTGATGAAGGTGATTCAGAACCTTAGAACTATAATTAGTAACGAGTTGGATACAGATCTGATTGTGTAATGGGAAAAGTTTAGAAGTAACTTATTGTATAAAGTAACAGGCATGTCCCCCCCTGGGTAGTATGAAGCCTTTGCTAAAACTTAAAAGCCTTTCTGCATACTGTGTTTAATATCCTCTTCTTGGTTTTCACCTAATGCAGGTTACTGCTAGCTAGTGTCCTCAATTACGTATCCTATGTAAAGAAGGGAAGGACAAAAGGATTCGTAAAAGAAAATCGAAGCTCTGCTGCTTATGATGACAAAAGTTATTCTTTGATGATTATTAAGACATTAAAGATGCAATCCTCGGGAAAGGGCTATCAGAAAAGTTAAGGTCCAATGGGAGCATTAAGAACCCAAATGAAGCAATGTGAGAACAGCAATGTGAGAACTAGAGGTTGTTATGTGGGAACAACATTTGTTTTTCTAGCAAGCATGATTGCATTGAGGGAAATGCTCCTCTTAAGGGGGAAGGGGATGTGGTACCCCATTTTGATAGCATAGAGCATATTGAAATATCGTTAGATGATGATAACCTAATCTTGTAAACAGTGAGTTGAAGTGCACAGGCCCCATTAAATGATGGAGGTACCCATGCAGGGGTGGTGTTACCCCTCATGTTGTATGAGGCCTTGATCCACATTGAAGACCCTGCCCAAGCAGGTTGCTTATAGAGGATGTTGGCTTGATGGCCACTTGTTGTCGCTCTTGATACCTTTTGCTTCATCATGGATTATCTCTTGAAGCAAGCAGCACATGTTACACTTTCAGGGCCTTAATTCACAGTTCATGCATGATGGTTCATTCGAGGGATATCTCACATTTCCCTAGGAACAAGCACATATGTGGAGGCATGCCACATCACAAAAAGAGAGTTTTGGATGAGCACCTTGTCTTCTTGGCTCACATTTGATCTTACATTGCCACATCACATGGATTGGGGAGTTGGTTCGAAAGAACATTGGAGGAGAGGAGCATCCTTTGACCACCATGTGTTCACATTGGGAGGAGCATTTGGCATATCGATGGTTGATTTGATAATTGGATGCATTCACACATGCCATAGCACACCCTTTGAGTGGAATGCCCATCAACAAAGGGGTTCCAATGTTGCTTTGCACGTTGTTTGAGGGGTCTTGCACATGTTTCTAAAGCGTCCTATGCTTTGGCCCATGGTATTGGGGTAGTTTGATGGTATTGGAACATGGTTTCAGGTTGTAGCACACGATTTGGATTCTTCACACTTGTTTAGTGGAATGCTCCTCACATGTTGCACATACTCCTAGACTGTTCCACTTTTGATCCTTGGTTTGAGAAGGTTTGGTGGCAATGCACATGGATTCATGTTATGTGGCACATTATTTTGGGTATCCATGCTTATCTTATGAGGAGTGCTCCACCTCCCATGCACTTTTATCTAGAGCGCTCCACTTCCGTTTGACTTTCTTGGAGGAGATATGGTTACTATGCATGTGGACCAACATTCTTTGCACATTTATTGAGGTTTCCCACCCTAAGAAGGTTGTTGTAACAATCAAAGGGGCCACTATTGCACATTTATTAATGAGACCCATTTTTGGGCAGAGTTGGTTATGCATTGAAGAGACCGCCCTACTTGATCTTGTTATTTTTATCACATTTTGGGAATCTCTAGGTTGTTGACTCCATTGTCAAGTGGAGTGCTCCCTTAATCATTACATCTTGGCACACTTATGGGGGCATAACTACCATTTGTACATTTATCAAGGGTGCCCAACTTTGGAGAAATATTTTAATATTTTTTTGTGGTCCCAAAGCTAATATTTTTTTGTGGTCCCAAAGCCTCCTCCTCCTTGCACACAACTCAAGGGCACACCTCTTCTAGGGATATTTTAATGTTATGTGATTTGGTCAAAGGCTTTCTTGGAGAGCGCCCTAGCTAGGGTTATAGACACTTGGCATCATTTTGTTCTCCAAAAGAGGAATGAGTCCACATCTTGAAGAGCACCCCATTGATTGGTCAAAACAATGTTATTCTAATGGGCGTGGATGTGAAGAAGTTACCTTGAAGAGTGTTCCAAGGAGATGTACACATGGCACAACAAACCCTAGCGTTTGGTCAAATGAGCACATTTCAAGGGGACGTTTTGCATAAGGAGAAGACAAGTGGCACCCCAACTTATTGGTCCCTTTATTTTATCATGTATTGTTGACTTGTCTTTTGGGAGTTGTTAGGAGATATTATATTTTCTTTTTCCCTAGGAGAGTAATGGATCTAGACTTTGTTTAATATTATTTTATTGTTGAGGAGTTTTGAGCTCAAGCTCTATATAAGATAAGCTCCCTCACTTCTAATGGTTGTTGAAGGATTGACAAAAGAATTCATTGGCTAAGTATCGAAGATCTTTTGTAGGCAGTGTACATTTAAGGGTATTTGTCCACATGTGGTTCTTCATTTTGCATCCATATTGTTGTTTCTATTGGCTGGAAATTACATCTAAATTCTGCTGCAAAGGGCTTCATATTAATGGCAAAATATTTAATCTGACAAAGGCCTTTGGCTGAGGTGTTTCCTAGCCTTTTCCCTTGTCGATTTTTGTTGTTAAACAAGTTAATTTGTTGTTGTCATTTCAATGAAAGGTAAGGCAGGTTTCTAGTTGTTAGCAAGATCACCCGTTTGTTGTCATGCATGTGCATTTGAGGAGTAGGAGCACCTTTGGAAGGGCCCTCCCTAGCTAATTTTCTGCAAATCTGAAATAGCATTCACAAATAGATCTTAGCATGTTGTAACAGCATTATCCATCATCCCCGTTCATGTATATTCGAACCCTCTAAATACCTTTTGACTCCATTCACCCTAAGTTGATGTTTGGGACTAGTCTTCCTCTCAACCACCCAAAAAATCTAAACTAAAACCATTTTATTTTGTTGTTTGTTAAATCTGAAACAAACCCTAAGTTTACATCATAAATCAAATTTAGTGGTCTCGGGATTTCCCCCTTATGTCGGAGGAGAGCTGGCCTAAAGTGAGAGAGGGCGTTGTTCTGGTGACACTGGACAACCCCTATTAGTTTCTCTAAGGTTGCACTTGTGTTTTAAGACTTTACCATTTAAAGTGCAAGTTTGGGAGGTAACATTTAGGCATCGTTTCCAGGAATAAAATCCATTTCGTAGAGAATCAATTGTTTTGTTGCATTGATTAATGAGGGTATTTCTTTGAAGATCTCTTTCTCATCTAGCGACTCCATGAAAGGACAAAACCCTATTCCTTGAAGACTTAAGAAGCAAATTGTTGTTTGTAGAGGCGAGGACATCCATCAAAGTTGAAGGCATTGAAGACTTACCTCGTGACTCCACTCCATAGGTATGAATGTAATATATTTTTCGGATTTCATATCATCCATTTCGAAGATTTGGAAGGAACTCAGTATGGCATCATTCTTAGAAGAGATGCATCCTAGAGTGTATGCCCCTTTGAATTTTTCGGGTAATACCTATGTATCCACATAAGTCCCCTCCAACATAAGGATGGACCAAGCCCATTCCAAGGTTTCATGGGGACATTCATCTAGGGGTATATCATGTTGCATCTTTTATGGATCGTATTTCAAAGCTTAAGATAGAGAAGGAAGATGTTATGATGAGATTGTTTTCACATAGCTTGGTAGGACATCCAAAGGATTGGTTTAGAGATTGTGGCGAAGGGGAAATATCATCTTTTGCATGTTTGATTCAAACATTTTACAAACAATGGGACCCTAGATATGAGGAAGAAGAAAGGGTTGAGGATCTAGTGGAAGCTTGCCAAGATAAAGAAAAAATGATATATCTAATGCATGAATGTGAGAGAAACCCTTTGAGTTCTCTCTTGGCTGAAATCAAAGATAGGAGTGAAGATTTGAGGTCCTTGGTCAAGTATATCAAAGAAAAATATAGTGGCATTGACCAAGAAAAGCTTGAAAATGAATTTCATGAGGATGACCAGCTTTCTCTTTCATCCAATGAGCCACTTGTGCATGATATTTCAGATCCCGTAGAAGATAAGATTATTGAAGATCTTATTGCAGCTCCTCGTGAAGAAGATATGGGTGATGAAAAGTCAAATGAAGGAACACAAACATCCATTGCATCTTCCCTTGAAGATAAGGATTTGATAAGCCATATTATGTTGATGATTTGTAGCTTCGGGAGGTATTCCCACAAGAGGCCGAGGTGTTAGACATGTGGGAATATTCGTTGGCACCAAATTACTTTTTTGTTTCGGAGAAAACACCCTTGGAATGAGACTAAGTCCTCATGGGCTTGTTGGTGGGCTTTGTGGGCTTGTGTTGGGGTTTCACACCCACAAAGAAAAATTAAATATTCTAATTTAATGTTGAGTTTAATGGAGGACTCCTTAGAGTAAGCTAAGGGCTTCTAATCTCACATTAGACTCCTATAAAAGGAGAGGAGGAGATTGTGACATCTCATTGTGACATTATGGAGTTAGCATAAGTGAGTAAACACTTGTGCTGGGAGGATGGAGATTTCAGCAAAGGAATTTTTGCACCTAGGCAATCTGGCCTAGGGTTTTTTGGCCATTCTATATTTTATTCTTGGCAGGGAGAACCACATGTGTGAGAAGAGAGAGGTCGAACGTGTGGAGGAGAGAAGCCGCAGCTGAGAAGAATAAGTTGCACGTGTGGTACGGACTGAACCACATGTGTGAGAGGAGAGAGGCCGCACGTGTGGTACGGACTGAACCACAAGTGTGAGAGGAGAGAGGCCGCACGTGTGGTATGGACTGTACGGACCACACGTGCGTGTCGTACAAGTCCATACAGCAGGGTGGCGTCAACAGGTTTGCAAGTGATAAATTGTTCCGGAATTTTTGCTGAGTTTTGGTTTTTCAGAGGACAAGATTGTCCTCAGATTTTGGTGAATTTGTGTAAGCTGGAAAGGTTTTTGCCTTCAGAAATTTCTGAATTTGACAATTTACAAAACAGAAATTGTTGTGTCTCAAATGTGTGGATGATTTATCTCAGAACTTGTTGTTTCCACTACTGTAATTTTCTGTCATAATTTCCGTGTAAAATTGTTCAGTGATAACAGTTAGATTTTACTGTTTGATAACTAGGAAGTAATTTTCAGATCTGAAATTAGTCACATAGAAGTGCATGTCAAAATTGACATATTCCTTGTTGAGAAATGTAGCTCGAACAAGAACTTCTTGCACAGGTTCAGTGTGAACGTGCAGGAAGTGGTTCGAGACATTTTATCAGTGACCACTTAGGAAGAGTGACAGATAATTCTATCTTGTAATTTCACTTTAAAAATATAAGAAAAAGTGAATGTCTAATGTTTTGAAGTTAACTTGTCTTAGGAATCTTAATGAAATGTTCTAGAAGTTCTAGAACATTGGTGACTTAGATTAGGATATAATCTTAGCCGTACATCTCATGATTGAGATAGATGGCAACTAGGATTGAGGAGATTAGTTGCTAGGAATGAGGAGAATATTTATCTTCTCTCAAAGCATAAATAAGACAAGATAGGGAAGGGGCAATCTCATACGTGAGAAGAGAGCAGGAGAAGTGCAGAGTGCATTCAAGGAGAAGAAGTGCAGATTGCTGAAGCGACTAGCAAGTACAGCATGCCATACACTCTTGTAGTAGTGTTTTCCATTCATAGGCCGTACACCTTTAGATTTGCAAGTTCTACTTTATCTTCTGTGATTGCTTGAGTGTGCTTCATTGTTGAGAACGAAGGAAGAGCGATTTGTTGTTCAGAACAAGCAGGAAAAGAGCACATCGTACTGTTGTACCGTACTGCTGTAGCTTTTTCTTTCTTACAGAAGCTGTACACTTCAGATCTAAGAGATTTAATGACCGTACAGCTATTGGTTGAAAGCAGGCTGCAGAAGTCACCTTGCAACGTTTGATCAAAGGAATGAAACACCGATTCGAAGGA
The DNA here is from genome assembly GCA_010110895.2 of Picea sitchensis. Classification (NCBI taxonomy): domain Eukaryota; kingdom Viridiplantae; phylum Streptophyta; class Pinopsida; order Pinales; family Pinaceae; genus Picea; species Picea sitchensis. Next base: position 276,890 of record SNQJ01S0007233.1, on the reverse strand, counting down.
GAAATCTTTGTGTATGTGTTTTATTTCTTCCGTTGTTCATTTTTCATCTAATGTGTGATTGATGCAATGTTCAGAAATTTAATTTTCTGTTGTTAAATAAATTATGTTTTTGAGTTATTTAATTAGAGAACATTAGGACAACAGTCACCTAGGCTTGAAAAATTTATATGGTATCAAAGCAACTTCTCTGATTGAGATTCTCAGGAATTTACAACAGTAAATCAACTGTTGGAAAGAAGGACCAGTAGTTAAAGGGTTTCAATATTTCTATTAAAGGACCAATTTTTAGATCTGGGAGTTTGCGCATTAGATCTCAAAGATGACCTCAGCGAGCCTCAAATTCAAGGATAGACTAGATGGCACCTCAAATTTCTTGTCATGTAAAGTGAGGGTTACACTCTTATTAGAAGAAATGATCTCTGGGATATTGTCAAGGATGTTGTGCCATCGCCTACAAATCCACATCAGTTGGCAGCTCGCAAGGAGAAGGAATTGAAGCCCAAGCGGATGATCAAAAACTGCAAAGGAAATGTTTGAAGCCCCGGTTGGCCTTTACCAGAGTGAGAACATAAACAAAAAGATCATGATGATATTGGGAAACAAACTCGGATCCATAGAGATGACCAGATCAAATTCAATCACTAGTTACCTTATGAATGTTGAAGTTTGTAGCTTGGACAGGTATTTCCACATTGGTGTGTCTAATATGTGGAAACCGTCATTAATACCTCTTAGAACTTTGGAAATTCACTTTAATAATTTAATTATTAAAGTGAATGTCATTTTATAATTAATAGAGGTTAATTTAATGAAATGCCTAAGTTTTTAGCATTAGTGAATTAAGTTAATTAAATGAATCTTAGCCATTGATCTCAAGTGAGTTGAGATTTAATCTCAACCATTGATCACCTTGGAGATTAGGGTTAGGGTTCAACTCAAAATTATAAAAGGCAGCCAAGGTGAGAGGAGAAGATGCACAAACAACGAGTCAATGACACATTTCAGAGTGGAGAAGGACTTTCACTCTATAGATTTGGCAAGGGAGAAAAGGATAGCAGCTAGAGCACCTTTCAAGAGGCCGTACCAACAGGGCAGAGACCTCGAATTGTTTGTTGGAGGACCATACAACCCAGCACGGGATGTACAGTCGTATGGTGGTGGTACATGCCACGGAAACCCACCATACAGCAGGTCGTGGGCCGTACAGTAGGCCACGAGCCTGTTTTGCAAACTGTACGGGTCATACAACAAGGCCATACAGGAGGGTCGTATAGGTCGTACAGTGGCAGCTGCGAGCAGAGGGGTTTCTGGGGCAGATTTGCAGACAAAGGGTTTTCTCAAAGGGCATATTTGATAGGCTTGTTGTTGGTTGTATTTTCTTCTTTGGGCCATTTTCCCGATAAGGGAGCCCTTGTATGATTGGACATTATTTAATGAAAAGCATATCTGAAGAGCAGAAATTTGTTGTGCATGTGTCATTGTGAGATTGGTTTCCATTTTGCTTCCGCTATTTAATTCTTGTTAATTATTTCAGCAAGTGTAAATTATTTAGTGAGCTGCAATTTAATTTTTCAACAAGGAAATCACTAGGAAATAATTTATCTAGGGCTGGGATTAGAAAAATAACATGGTATCAGAGCTCTAACTCTGAAGGTAAGCCAATTTCAGAGGATTTCTGCAGATCTATAAATCAGCAGGGTTGATTCCACGGCAGTTTGATCAGATCTAGAAATGGCAGCAACCAGTCTCAGGTTGAAGACCAATTGGATGGAGCATCTAACTTTTTGTCCTGAAAAGCAAGGGTTACTTTGTTTTTGAAGGAACATAACCTTTGGGAGATCGTGGAGAAGGTTGTTCCTCCACCGACAGATGCAACTCAGTTGGTGGCTCATGAGAAGAGGGAATGTTAACCCCCCATGCCTAGGGGTAACTAGAGGAGATCATGTCTCACGGCCCAGACAATGATCCTGACCATGATAAGGATCAGCATGTCCACATATGGCAGCACAACAACCCCCCTCGTTTACCTCTACAACTACAGATCAACCAAGGCTCATCACATCCAGACCACCCAGTGTATAGGAGATGGTAAGCCGGCATCACCATGAGGTATGTCGGTTCTTCTTTCATGCAAAGTGTTGTACTTAATTTATTGGGCATGTGGGTGAGGATCTTTGGTTGAAGATGGATAATGGATCATTGGCTTGGGAAATTGTGTTTGTTGTCTTGTTTCACCTTGGTGGTCAGCTTTTGTGCCCTAGTCTCGTGTTGTCACCGCCTAGAGAAAAGGGGTACTACTGGGGGGCCTCACAAGGGTAACGTTTTGTTCCCCACCATACTTAACACTTTCCATCTTGGAGCCTCTCACAATATACCAAACTTCGGTAATGGGTCATGGTCCATTCTCTCGTGAGAAGAAGGTGCTGAAAACCTAGAGGTTGATGCATCTTCTCTCTCTCTCTCTCTCTCTCTCTCTCTCTCTCTATATATATATATATATGTTATGCTATAAATGATAAAGGCCACCATAAAATCCACATGCTAGCTTGAGCTCTACCCCCTCTAATGGTAATCACCCTTGTCCTAATGCGAATGAATCCACAATTATAAAGGACCATAGCCTAGAAGGAAAATGAAGGAATAAAGCTTGAAACCTATAAAGGGGACTTGCAAACAATAGTTGGGTATCAAAAGGCAAATTAAGGGGTATCTCAAGCAGCAAGCGCTCCCTCTACAAAGGCGCTCATAGAAATGGATTTAATGACACCATAAGCCATGAAGTAAGCCCTAATTCATGCCACTTTCATACTTACTCTTGAAGGGTCTCTTTCTTTCCTACTTCCCTTGGGACCTATCCCTCTACCTAGGTCTTTTATTTCCTGTCTAGGTTGGCACACCTAATAGGGTTGGATGAAGGCCCTCCCGTACTTAAACTTGCCAACTCACATGAGGTCTTAGGCTAGTGTGATGCTTGAAGGGGATACTGAGGTGAATTGTTTGCATGGCTTATATCTTAAGTAACAGCCTACTTTTGCATGATCTAAGGACTAATATTTCTTATGAATATTGGTTTACCTTGTCCTATACTCTACTTTGTTTTGGATGGCCCTGACATGGTTCTTGAGGGACATCCTAGGTTTTCACCCAGGACGTTGTGCCTTTATTGCAGGACTTTGGCACACGTGATGCAAAGCAGTAGGTCACCCAGTGACTTACCATCTTCAGACATGAGCTCTCACATCCTTGGAACCTTGAACGATGGACAGATGGGCTTGGTCTGAGCAGAATTGGTCATGATGGCACACAGATGGGCTGAAATCCCACATGCTGGGCAGGGTACCCCAAGGCTTAATATTCACTAGATCGAGGATGTTGCAGCAGTAGACAACCAGATATCACTAAGAGACGAGATGCAGCCTCCATTACCCTGGACACCCCACCTTGGATCCTGGACGTTGGCCCTCACTTGATGATGATGTCATCTTCTAGGGTTTCATGATGCTAGGGTTTGATAGACAGTTGGGGTACCGGTGATGATTTGGCATGACCATCCTAAGGAGACACACCATTGCCATCTACTCCACCTTGGATGATGCCATGTGGCCTTTGGAGGCCCTCTCCTAGCCTTAGGAGGCTTGACATCACCACACGTGTTGCACTTTTGATGGCATTTTTGCATTTTATCATTTTGTAAAGGTTAAATGAGGGGTCGGCCCTACTTCAAATTAAACTTATGTTATGTTATGTGGACAAAACGCTAAGCCTAGGCTCATATATAAAGGCTAGTGTCATTTTCATTATGGATCATCACATTTCTCCCTCGTTTGGAGGGGTAACACTTCTAAAAAGTTCGTTATTTCAGCCTTCTTAGTCCTTTTCTCTCATGCACTATGTTTTAAGGAGGTTCTTTTGTGGATGGTTTGCTCATTTGGATGGATATTTTCTACAACTAGTATTTTATGTTGTTGATTCTTGGATGAAGTAATTTTTTGCAATTCTATTGTCTCTTGTTGATGTAATGGTTAAATTGCTATCTTGTTGCAAGTAATCTTGTTTTGTTGAAAGCCTAAGAGGAAGAAATAAGTGCTTCTCTTCCTCACAAAGATCTATTTGTCCAAGTTTGTGAAACGTCCTTGCTAGGGTTAAAAGCCCAAGGCCCAAAAGTGCTTGCACCCTAGGTACCTTCTTCCTCAAAGTCTAAAGCCTAAGGCCCAAACGTGCTTGCACCTTAGGGTTTAGACTCTATCTCTTGGTTTCACCTAGATCAATCTTCAAGTTTAATGCATTTGAGACTCCATAGGCCCTAGAGGGACAACAACACTAATCTAGAGGTGATATTGTGGCTAAAGTAGTTTTTAAAATCACTCTTCTCAAACTCTCAAGCATCATACTAACTCTACTAACCCTAACCCTAGCAAACTTCAAGTATTTATTGTTGTTGTTATAAAAGTTTGCTACATCCACTGAAAAATACATTTAATTGTTGCATACACCTATTTAAAAGAGGCTTAGCTTGTTCAGAAACTGCCTCTAACAACTGGATAATAGTCTATTGGTTTAATGCTTACTTTTCATGATCAATTGTTATGTTTCTGAGCATTATTTCTTGCTACTGCTGCAAATCTTGTATTGTTGTCATATAATTGTTTACTGCTGTAATTTGCAACAGCCATAGCAATTCTAATTGTCTAGTGTCTAAAGAGGTCATTATTGCATGCTTTAGCTTGGTAATTGTCAATATATGCTACAAATTGTTCATTGTTTCGGACAGGTACAACAATTACCTTGCAACTTCTCTTTTCCTTTCTAGACCTAGACCCAACTGACAGGTGATCAAGATAGGGGGCGGTAGGCTTGGCTATTTCTTGTTATTCGATCCCTTGAGGTCACCAGGGAAGCTTCCCTTGTGGTGAATCTCTTCCATCACTAAAATGAGGGAAGATTCTACTTAGGTGACAGTGGTAGTTTCTTCCATGGTTACAAAAGATTTGGGGATCTTATGGAGGGCTTTGCACAAGTACAAATCCTGTGATAACAGGGACATCAAAGCCCAAAGAGTGATCAAGGACATCGTGAAGGATCATTTGATCCCTCACGTGGCAGAGAAGCAATCGTCCAGAGAGATGTTCAAGGCTCTAGTGGATTTATTCCAGAGCAATAACTTGAACAGCAAGATGATCTTGATAAACAAACTCAGATCCATCTAGATGTCAAGATCTGACAATGTTACCAGCTACTCATGAGGATCACCCAAACACGTGATTAGCTTGCAACCATTGGGGAGAGAGTGGATGACGCAAAACTTGTTAATGTGGCATTGAATTAGTTCACCAAGCCTTGGGAACCATTTGTCGAGGGGAACCATTTGTCAAGCCTTGAGAAACTTCCAAATTGGCAGAGGCTTTCGAATGATTGCATCCAGGAAGAGACTCTGGAGGAGTCCAAAGCTAGCAAGGAGGGAGGTGGTGATAAGAACATAGCCCTTGTCAGTGAAACAAGAAAGGGCAAAGGAAAGGGTTCCAATAAGAAGGGTAACAGTGAGGGGGCAACCTCACAGTTGGGGAAGAAGAAGGACTTAAGTATGGTCAAATGCTTCGCATGCCACAAGAGTGGTCATTATGCATCTCAATGTTCAGAGAAGAAGAAAGGAAAAGGAAAATCGCAACAGGTGGCAGCATCTGCAAAAACTCATTTGAATGAGTTTGCTACGAAGTTCGAGAGTGACTTCTCACTAGTTTCTTGCCTTTCCACCAGCACAGTTGCCAAGAGTGCATGGTACTTGGACAGTGGTGCATCTCGTCGCATGATAGAAGCTATTTAGCAGTCTGACAAAGACGGACTTGGGGATCCATGTGGAGCTTGGTGATGATGCCAAGTATGCAGTGAAGGGAGAGGGAACAGTTTTGTTCCAGCTTGAGTTAGGAGGTTCGTTTGATGCCCAGGATGTGCTTTATGTATCGGGACTGAAGAAGAAATTGCTCTCAGTCTCAGTTATAGAGGACATCGGTTTTGTCATTATCTTTCAGAAAGGGCAAGTACTCATACGTCCAAAGGGAGCTAGACCTGACAAAGCAATGAAGATTGGGGTTAGAAAGGGCAACTTATATAGGTTGCAAGAGAAGCCTCTTCGAGCCTTGGTACATGACAGTGACAACCTGTGCAAGTTATGGCGCACCTGCATTACAGGGCGTTGTCGATTCTGAGGGAGAATGTCACTGGTCTTCCAGAGTTCAATGTGAGCAACAGGACATGTGCAGAGGGTGTGCACTTGGAAAGAATGTCGAGGTTACTTTTCCAAGCAGCGAGAGTAAGTCCAAGGGGATTTTGGACCTTATTCATTCAGATGTGTGTGGACAGATGTCAATAGCATAAGTACAGGGAGCGTCATACTATGTGACATTCATTGATGAATTTTCCAGGAAAACATGGATCTTCTTTACGAAGACCAAGGATTAAGTCTTCAGTGGGTTCTGGGAGTTCAAGGCCCGGGTGGAGAACCATACATGGAAGAACATCAAGGTCTTAAGATCGGATAATGGGGGCAAGTACACCTTCAATGACTTCAAGTATTTCTACAAGGAGGCAGGGATCAAGAGGGAGCTGACAGTCTCATACAGCCCTCAACAGAATGGGGTTGCAGAGAGAAAGAACCGGTCCATCATCAGTTTTGCGAAGGCTATGATTCATGACCACGAACTGCCTATCTTTCTTTGGGCAAAGGCATGTAACACAGTAGTGTATTTGTAGAACAGGAGTCCTCATAGGATATTGGGGGACAAGACTCCTGAGGAGGCATTCACAGGAGTGAAGCCAGAGATCGGGCATCTCAAGATCTTTGGTTGTCCGATATATATCCATGTGCCTATGGAGAAGAGGACGAAGTTGGAGCCTTCGGAAGAGAAGGGCATATTTATGGGGTACAACGAGACCTCAAAGGTTTACAGGATCTCCATACCAGTGCTGCGAAAGATAGTGGTGAGCCGAGATGTTAAGTTCAAGGATTACTTGGTATCTAGGAAGTCTCATGAGTTACCACCAGTGGCAGAGAACAAGGAGCAGGTGGCTCTGAAGGGGGAACAGAGTTCACAAACTTCCAGTTCAGGGAGTCAACCTTCAAGTGGGGAGGAGAAGTTAGCTCCTTCCAGCTCTGTCAAGAGACCTAGATGGTTTGAGCAGACCTTGAAGGATGCTCGGGAGCATGTTGAGGCTCCCAAGAGCACATTCAGGGAAAGCAAACCTCCGAGGAAGTTTCCCAACTACATGGCACTTATGAGTAGCATATTGATGTTGAGCCTTCCAATTTTGAGGAAGCAGCAGATCAATAGGTTTGGCAGGATGGCATGATGGAGGAGTACACCTTCATCATGAAGAACGATGTGTGGGATATAGTGACAAGAGCGGAGGAGAAGTTTGTGGTGAGTTCCAAGTGGATCTTCAAGATCAAGCATGCTACAAATGGCAGCGTCGAGAAGTTCAAGGCTAGGTTTGTGGCGAGAGGGTTCTCTTAGAGAGAGGGAGTAGACTAAGAGGAGACATTTGCTCCAGTCGCCAGATATGCTTCCATTCGAGTTGTTATATCGATTGCCTCAATCACAAGGTGGAGGATTCACTAGATGGACGTGAAGACAACATTCCTCAATAGGATCATTGAGGAGGAAGTATATATAGAGGAACCTGAGGGCTTTGAGGTACATGAAAGGGAGTCTCATGTGTGCAAGCTTAAGAAAGCCTTGTACGGACTCAAGCAAGCACCCAGGGCGTGGTATTTTAGGATTGACGGATACTTGCAGAGTATGGGCTTCACAAAGAGTGAGACGGACCCCAACTTGTACTTCATACTTGTTGGGGCGGATCCGCTTATCTTGGTGTTGTACGTGGATGATTTATTTTTCATGGGTGCAAAGGAACTTATAGCAGGGTGCAAGGCAGATTTAGCTATGGAGTTCGAGATGAAGGACATTGGCTTTATGCATTACTTCTTGGGGTTAGAGGTATGGCAGAGATCGGGTGAGATATTCCTTGGTCAAGGAGATTTAGGATAGAGGACTATAGACTGATGGCAACACGCTTCTGCTACAATATCTCTGTTATAGAAAGTCTTCACCAATATCTCTGTAGACTGATGGCAACACGCTTCTGCTACAATATCTCTGTTATAGAAAGTCTTCACCACGCTTCTACTGTGCATTGGAGGTTCTCCACCAAGTTGTCTTCTACCATCTGCATACAAGGGTCTCTTTTTGGTATACCTCAAAGCCTTGAGGTTGCTCTACATACGCTCTTTGTTCAATTATTCTCGAGAACAGTCTTTGCATTCATCTGATGTAAACTCCAACCCATGTATATTGCGGACGATATAATGACTCATGTAGAGATATGTATGGAACAAGCAATCATCATAGTCTTCTCCCTCCATCTGGGAGAACCTCTAGTTCTGGATCTCGCAATGCTTACATTCATCAGTCTTTCATACACTGTTCTTCATCACAACTTTCAGTTCCTCTGCTTGATTGCTTTTAGTGAGTTTAGATCAGGCTGGTAGTCTTGCGATTCTCGATACAATGACTGGTTGTTCTGGTTTTACTTTCTTTCTTGGAATCTTCATGTTCTTCCTCATGTTTCTCTTTAGCTTTTAGGTCCATGGAGTTTCTATAGATTCCATGCCCTGGAGATTCCAACTTCTTCCTTCCATCATGGATGTGGATGGACAACCAGGGATACTTTAAGGTTTCTTTTCGAAGAAGACTTCTTCTAAAGTCAAACTGAACACGTATTGCTTTTCATGGCTGCTACCATGGATATATACTTCATCATCTTCAATGGATCATAGGATTAGCTCACTCCTAATCCTTGCTTCATGTATGAGTGCATGTTTTTCTTTTGGAAGTATATAATCGGCTCCCTCCATCTAACATAATCCACGCTTCCGTCTGCATCCTTATTGCCTTCTGCAAGGTGTCATAAGTCTTTCTCCAATTTCCTCTT
>SNQJ01S0007233.1:250480-260942 GCA_010110895.2 Picea sitchensis | reverse complement strand
CAATGTGAGTCTCACCACCATCTTTCTTCTTATCTGGACACTCATAGGATTTATGTCCGATCTTTCCACAGACAAAGCATTTCACTTTACCGCCTCTGCCTCTTCCTCTTCCTCTAACTCGAGGAAAAGTATTTCTATCAGCATACTGCCCTCTCTGTGAGCTTCCTCCTCTCTCATGTTGAGTTTGAGGTTTCTTTCCCTCTTCTTTAAGCTTCTGAGTCCTGTCTTGGGCAATTGTTTTGCCTTTGGCTTGACTTCTACCTCAGCCTCTTTGACCTTGCTTTCGACTCAGCTTCTCTTCAGCTTTCAGAGCCATCTGATAAGCATCTTCCACAGTCCGAATGGTCATCATGCTCATCTCATCTTGAATGTCATATCGCAGACCATTCATGTATCTGGCAACCTTTTCATCATCGCTTTCCCGATGACCTGCTCTGATGTTTATCTTGTAGAATTCTTCAATGTATTCTTTCACTGACATCAGCTTCTGTCTCAAATTCTGCATCCTCCGAAACAGAGTGATTTGATAATCCCTAGGTATAAATTTGGCTTTCATCTTTGCAACCATTCTATCCCAGCTTTTGATTTTCTGCTTGCCCTTGCAGCATCTGTCTGCCTACAGTTCATCCCACCATAGTGTTGCATTCCCTTTAAGTCTAGTGACGGCATGTTTGACTTTCTTATCTTCCTCGACATCCTCATAGTCGAAGTATTTATCCAGAGCTCTAATCCAGTATAGAAACTCTTCAACATCCAGGTTCCCCTCATACATGGGAATCTCCATTTTTGCTCTGGCACCTATCCTTGCAACAGCCCTGAATAGGCGTTCATCTGCAGCATCTTTGACTGCAACTTCTTCTCCTTCGTTTCCAACTTCATTTTCACTTTCAGCTTCGTTGATATCCCCAGCGTCAACTGTGCGCCTCTGTGTTGTCTCCATGGCATCAAGCCTGGCACGTAACTCGCGCATTTCTCTTTCCACTGTTGGATCAGGCATTGGCATTGGCCTGTCTCTTCTCCTCGGTGGCATCGCTGTAAAATGTTCTCCTTCTCTCTGCTACAGAAAGCAAAGAACTCTTTCTAGGCTCTGATACCAAACTTGGTGCAGACCCCCGACCCTCGGGCCGAGATCCGCTCAGGATCGTTCTAAATTCTACTCTGAGTCGGATTGACTCTTCAATTTCCCTACGGGAAATTCCCACACCCACAAGAGTGTATCCACAGATCCTCCTTGAAAAACCCGCCCTGTCTAACTTAACTCCAGGCGCGAGCCTTACACTTCCATACGACCACGACCTGGTCCTTGCACAAGCGCCTTTCGCAACTCGTCTGTTCGCGGGTCAAAGACCCTCGACTTTTCTTCCCCTTTCGCAGATATCCGAGATGTGATAGGATATGGCTCCTCCTTGTTAGCGCCCTCCACGCGTAATCGCCGGCTAAGGTTAGGCACTAGCACCACTCGCAACTCACGAGTTCGCGAGTTGAACCTTCGGGCCCTTCTTTTACGAAACTCCGAGACGCGAAAGTCAGAGAAGGTTTGACTCCTTCAGCACTTCTCGCAACTCGTGACTTCGCGAGTTGAGTGGTTGAGCCTTGATGCTCCTTTCTTATGAGAACCCGAAGCACGAGAAGTCAACAAGGTGTTGACTCCCTCCCAGGCGACGAATGTCCACCTGTCAACCACGCGGTCCCCACTTGATGGATGTGCCACGTGTTCACCCGAGATCTCAGCCCTCGACACTTCGCGACTTCTGTAGTCGAAACTCATTCCTCCCAACCTCCGAAACCCTGATACGCGATATAGCGAAGAGTTTCTGATCCAACGTTTGTTCCTACTTCTCGCTTTTCGAAAGTTCGCGCAACCAAAGGATTTGGTCTGCCCTCCGAACTTACGAACCCCGAGTTCGCGATATGATCCAACGATTTACACAAAACACGATCAACGGCTCACGTTGATCCTAGACCCTAAGGATATGGGTTTCACCGGCCTCTAATCACCTTGCAACTCTACAAGATCCTATGGCCCTCGCGACTTCGCGAATTCTCCACGGGAATTCTGACCGCTCGATTCACGCTTAAATGACTCCTGTCCAACGACGGAGTGTTCTCCTTCCTAAACTTAACTTCGACGCGACGGGTTCGATCTCCGTCTCCTTTTGAAGTGGTTCGATTTCTGCCTCCCTTTGAAGTGTTCAAAGGTGTTATCCCTCCTGAGCTTTCATTTGCAAACTCGAGTCTCGAAAAGACTCCTGCACGCACTCCTTGCGGCAGACTTTCAAATACTTCCGAGTATTTGATCTCTCGGCTCTGTGCACTCTCTACAACAGCAATCCTTCACCTTTCAACCTTCGTTGATAACTTCTAAGGTTTCAACTAGCCTGCGCACACCTTGCACAGCTCTGTGCTTCGCCTGCACTACTGCGGGTAATGAGAACAACAGTGTCTCTCCTGAGCTTTCTGAGATAAAACTCAGACTCTCGTCAACGCACACCTTGCAGACGTTTCACTGCACTCCTTGCAGGAACTCTCTCTCTCTCAGGAAGAGAAACAATTGAAACTCATTCTCCTCTCCTCTCTCAGACTTCATACATCCAACATGAAATCACACATTCAACCCAGCATTGAAACAAATGCATAAACAAAGAAATAAATCAATTGTAAGCATACCATTCAGCATGTATAAACAGAAAACATCATAACACCATGAATCTGATTCAAAGCTTCATATATTACTTCAAAGCTCCTGTACATGGGTTCTTCTTTTTGGTTCTCTACTACAGCTCTCCTCTTCTATACTGTGCTAATGATCATAATGTTACAATGATACAAGGGTGAGGGTGTCTATATCCGTTTTCCCTCCTACTCTCTAAACTATCTAATCTATGAATTCAAATCTACCTACTTTCATTCATTACGCATAAATGCCTCTATGTTCTACAGATGAGAGCAATGCTCAAGATCTGTTTACAATATCTTGACATAAATGTAAGTACACTTCCCCAGCTATCACATTAATATCCGCTTCATTAATTTTTCAAAACATTTCAAAAACATGCGTTGGTGCTTTTCCAGCTGTCTTCCGCCTTTTACGTTGCTTGCTTGGCTAGCTGCTTACGATGCTCCTGCATCAAGCCGACTTGTCTCTAGGGTTATTAGCCAACTAATTAGGGTTTCTTCTTGCTTCCCGGAATATTCTATTCTCGTCAGGTTTCCACGTGGAGGTAAATACCTCTCGCAGCTACCATAATATCAACATGATCATCCCTGGACAAATCCCGTAAGGTCCGAATGGACGGTCTGTCAGAGTGCCTATGTATGTATATACTTGTTGTGGTCAGTAGTGTGGCAGCGCGTTAGGATTTATATCTTAGGGGATTTTATTATCCCTGGACAGATCCCGTAAGGTCCGAATGGACGGTCTGTCGGAGTGCCCACAGTTGTTGTTGTTGTTGCTACTGTTGATGTTGTTGTTGTTGCTGCTGCTGCTTCTGTTGATGCTCCTGTTTCATTCTGTTGCCATTGATGTTGTTGTTCCAGCTTCATGTCGTTGATGATGATGATTTTACTCCAGCTCCGCACTGCAGATGATGATGATGCTCAGTTTCTATTGATGTTGATGATGAGAAAAAACTTCCAATGATTTATAGATATGACAGACAGTGTTCTTGATGCTAATCACGATGTCTCCTCCTCTTGATGATGTATTGAGTCCAGTCAGTTGTTATTAATGTCGTTAGTAGAATACCCTTCTTGTTAAGGGGAAGTGTTGAAATATTGTAACTTCGAAGAATATTCTACCTAAGAGGGAATGTTGAATAATATTATTATATTATATTTATTAATTAGGCCCTATTGTGCCTTTGTAAAAGTCGGCCCTTTTGTGCCTTGACAATTAAATGTAAATTAAGAGGGTAAAGTGACAAGTCGGCCCAAACCTAATTATAGGCTGGCCAGACCACTATTTATAAGAGAGGCCAGCACCTCATTTGGACACACACCAACAAGCTCTGCAGTGTGCAAGTCTTGGAGGAGAACCTACTGCAACTGGGGGTGACATGAAGGAGGGTTTTGGTCTATCTCTTGGTATTTCTTGGTTAAGTGGTGCGCTACTCTTCCTAGTGAAGGAGTAGAGGAGGACCTTCTGTTCGGTTTTTGGTCTATCTATATTGAGGAAGTTTTTTGTTGGGTTTTCTTCTCCATGAGGGTTTCCCAGGATAAAATGTTGTGTACCTTGCGATTGTGTTTCTTTCAGTGATCCTTATATGTTGTTGATGTATTAAATGCTCATGTACTTTGGATATAACTTAATAACATCATTAAAACTTAACGGTAGATAGCTCAAGTTGACAGGAGATAGTTTGAATTAGCAACAGATAGTTCCAGTTAGCCATGGATGATTCGAGTGTTATGTTTCTTCTTCTTTGTAATAGTTTGAATTAGCAACAAATAGTTCAAGTTAGCAATAGATGACTCGCATTTTATGTTTCTTCTTCTTTGTAATAGATAGTTTTTGTATTCATTGGAGGTTAAATCTGATTTTCATGTTAACAGGGGATGTGAGACTAGTAACATGAAAATAAAGTTAATGTAATAAGGGTCACAATGACCCAACCTAATGTTAGTATGTTATGGCAGTGGTTTAATAAAGGTCATAATGACCCAATTGTAATATTAGTGGTTATTGAAGACCGCTAGCCTAACTACTGAATACGTGAATACAAAACATGTAATGTCCCTTTCCAAATAGGAGCTCCAGAGAGGAGTCTTAATGGTCTAAACCGCCCCGTTAGACTATAGCCAGGGCCAGAAAGGGGTAAACAGGGTTACTAGAGATCACTCCAATCAAAGGTGTTATATTCGGAAAGTGACATTGAGCTAAAAGTGGCTAAAAGCGCTTTTAAGCCAATTTGAGCTAAAAATAGAACAAACGAGCTAAAATTAGAAGTCAACAGCGAATTAGGGTTTCAGGCAGCTATAAGAGAAGGTTCGGCAACTTAATTCAGGATTATGAAGATTTTGACTTGTCATTGAGGAGAGAGGCGCATCTCAAGAGAGATATTTCAGTGGATTACAGAAGGAAGACACCAGTTGGTTGATTTTGGTGTTGAGAGACACACCCTAGTCACCGAGAAGATCACACAGGTCTTCCATCATTCTTCAACAACAGTTACACAGGTTCCAACAACAAGGGTGCACTTATTCAGGGTGAGGGCACAGCTTCTGAGGAGGTTCAGTGGATCGACTTGTCCCTTTCAAGGATAGTTCAGAGATTCCCCTCTGACCTAGTTGAGAGGAAGGCAAGGCGCATCTTTTGCCTGGTTCCTCATCAGATTATGATGGAGGAATCATCTAGGGCACACTTTCCAGACATTGGGAGTGCAGCACTTGGGGAGGACACATTCGAGGTTCCCGAGCGATCATCAGTTCAGATCCGGAGAAATCCTTCCGACCCATTTCACAGTAGACCTGGGCGATCAGTTTGAGACATACATCAGCCAATTCCGACGGTGGAATCACTAGGGCACAGTTTTCCATAGCAAAGGGAGCGCATTTCCCTAGGGGAATCCATCTGGGGACCAGATACATCAGTTGAGGTCCGAACAATCACCAGGACTGTGAGGTAGAGCAGGGTGCATTGTTTGGGACAGTTTCCAGGCATTTCCGAGAGGTATAGCCACCAAGGCAAACTTTCCAGACTTGCAGCAGTTGTTGTACGGGCTGGCATATACACAACAGTTCTTCATCTCATCCATTGCATTCCACAACATTCTTCAAGTATCGGGTATTATTGTTTTAGTTGCTATTGTATTCCGGCTAAGATCCTTTTGTCATTGATCTAGCCGAGTGATTCATTTTATTCAGTCGCATTCGGCATTTGTACTCCACGGAGATTTCATAATATAAGCTTTGTTGTCTTTTGTCGCCATTATTATTTGAATGCTTATTTATATGCTGTAAACAATTAATCCTACACACACATTAGCAGAGTTTCCTAGACTAGCCAAGTCAGGAACATTACAGTGGTATCAGAGCTTTAGTCCTGCCAGCATGTGACTAAAGACGATGAGTGCAGCAGAGGAACCAGGGGGTCGTGAGCACATAGGTGACGAATATGTCACTTACAACAGGGGCAAGGAGGGAAGACCTAGATCTGATTTTCCCCCTTTTCCTCCCAGCTCAAAAGAAGAGGAAGAGGCACAAAGGGAAGCAGAGAGAAGGGCAGAGCGAGACGTTGAGCGTGAGGCAGAGAGGATGTTAGGAGACAGATATGAGAGACCAGAGGGTAGTGATAAGGCCCCCATGGCCCCAGATGCAGCCTTCATGCAAATACTCGACAATCTGGTAGTCAGTCAACAGGCCATGACTCAATCCTTGACGCAGATGGCTGATAGATTGGCCATAGTGGGCACCCCGAGCACACAAGCCCCACATGCAGCACAGGGGAACTCAGGGGCAAGCAGTAGACCCCAGTCTCCTACTCGCACATACACCTCTTCGAGTAGGATTCCCAGGCCATTGTTCCCCAGTTTCCAGAGGGCACCCCCAGTAGCAGCACAGCAACTGATAGCACAAAGGTCGCCCACTCAGGCGGAGGACATTGCAAAGTATAGGAGGAGGTATGCAGCATTGGGTCGTGACTTCCATCGGGACATGACCTTGGTCGAGTATTGGAGACTCAGACTCAGGAACCGCCCCAGAGAGCCACAGAGAGGAGGACAGCAGTAGTAGCAAGAGCATAACATTGATTTCATTCGAAAAGTTGGTAAACTCACCATACCCTCTTTTGAAGGATTGTCCAAATGCATCGCCAGAGCTTGGGTACAAAAGCTAGACACATACTACAAGCTCAACCACATGACCGAGACAGAGGCCATCAGTTTCGCTACCCAACACTTGGAGGGTGAGGCACACAAGTGGTGGCATCATGGATTGGTGACGTTGGGTCACAGTCACATCACCTCCTACAGGGAGTTCATAGAGAGACTCATGGACAGGTTTCATAGGAGGGATCTCGAGATCCACTTAAGGGATCTAGCCCAGTTGAGACAAACTGGCACAGCAGAGACATTCATCACGGAGTTTCAGTGCGTAGTAGTGGCAGTGACAGATATATCAGAGCCCAAGATGATCATGTTATTCACAGAGGAACTCACAGAGCCCTTGAGATGATGGGTGAACGCATACAGGCCTCACACCTTGCAGGATGCCATCTTACGGACTCGAGATTTAGCAG
The DNA here is from genome assembly GCA_010110895.2 of Picea sitchensis. Lineage (NCBI taxonomy): Eukaryota > Viridiplantae > Streptophyta > Pinopsida > Pinales > Pinaceae > Picea > Picea sitchensis. Next base: position 253,708 of record SNQJ01S0007233.1, on the reverse strand, counting down.
ACTCAGTGCCAAAGACTATAGTATACCTAGGGAGGTAAATTTGGGTACCTCCCTAGGTACCCCATATTACCTCCCATACCAATTGTTAAGTATATATATGATGCAAGAGCATCACCAACGTCAAGCGAACGTGGGGCAAGTGCAACACATTTTGAGCACATGATAAATGGTTTAAAACTTTTGAAGATTGGATGCGCCAAACTTAAATGTGATAGTTAAGGAGAGGCGTACTTATATATTGTAAAGGACCTTGAGCGATCCGCTCTCGTCCATAGTAGGTAGAAAGCATTTATGTTAGTAGGTAGCTTTGAATTCTCTGATTAGATGGTTTTTAGGAGTGGAGGGAAACCGGATATAGACACCCTCATTGTGTAATGGTAAGAGAGAAGAATAGAAGGAGAGGAGAGCATAGAAGAGAAGCAGAGAGCTGTGTAGCAGACTCCATGTACAGAAGTTCTGAATTAATACAAAGAAGTTGTGATTCAGACTCATGGTATTCATATATTCTCTATGTATGCATCTTTAAATGTTATGCTCATGAATGTTTTACTCTTTCTGTCATGCAATTGCTTTGATGCTATGTATGAATGATTTCTTGTTGAATGTTTGAAATCTGAGAGGAAAGGGAAATGAAATGAGTTTCAATTGTTTCTCGGTCTGAGAAAGAGCTCATGTAAGGAGTGCAGTTGAATTGTCCGCAAGGAGTGCATTGACAAAAGATGCAGGGGTTCGTCTCTGAAAGCTCAGGAGAGATAGCATTTGTTTTCATATTCACACAAGAGGTGCAGTCAAGCATAGAAGTCGTGCAAGGTGTGCACAGACCAAGCTTAAATCCAGGGATTGAAACCTGAGAAGCTATTGAGAGACCGTTGCTGCAGAGTGTGCACAAGGTCGAAGAGCATTTAACACTTAAAGTGTTTGGAGGTCGCCGCAAGGAGTGCGTGCAAGGGTCTTCTTTAAGACTCGAAGTGGTGAGAAAGCTCAGGAAGGATAAAGCCTTTGGAACTATCGAAGGCATCGAAGTTTTGTGTCGCAAGTGGATAAATCCGAGGAGAGAAACCTTGGTTCACTTAGCAGAAATCGTCAAGGGGGAAGAAACAGACGGTCAGAATCCTGTGAAGAGGGTTAGCGAAATCCCGCCAGCCGTCCGATCTGATAAAGGAGCGAGGAGGTTACGGCTGCGTCCGGAGTTCAAGCTCAGGAAATCGCGAGCCGTTGGATCCTCACCTAGTTACCCGTCAGTCGTCCGATCCAACAGGAGTTGCACAGGGTTTAAACCCTCTCAAGCTGAGCAAAAGTCCCGAAAGGTGTCGGGATATCGAGGCGTCGGGGTTCGGGATATCGGAAATCCCGTGGACAACAGATCGGGTAAATCCATAGTGAAAACCCTGATACAAATCTGGACTGTCCATCTTGAAGGGACACGTGGTGGAGATCAATCACCCGTCGATATATCGGTTACCGGGATTTTAAGTTGACAGGGGACTAAGACATCGGGGAATCGCAAGTCGCGAAATCCCGAGACTGAATCTAGACCGTCCATTTGTTGAGAAAGGTGGCGATAATCAAGAGTCCATCGGCATTTCGGGAGTTCCGAGGACAAGAAGTCGGAGCATTTCAGCATTGAAAACTCCGAAATCGCGAGAAGCGATCAGAACCGTCCATCATAGGAGGACGCGTGGCGGAGATCTAAGCATTCGGGAAATTTCCCAAAAAGAAAACCATCCATCAGCATATCGGGATTCGGTGTTTCGCGGATCCTAAAGACAGGAAACACTTGCATTTCAGAATTGCGAAGTCCGAAATCCCGAAAGGAGGAAAGCTCCGTTAGGGGGCCTAGCTGACGTCATCTCGTCATAATGAGGAATCAGGAATTTCCACGGTGAAAACCCCGAAGCAGACGAGGACCATCCATCCTTGAGGACGCGTGGCAACAATCGCGACTTTCGGGGAAAGTCCTGAAAAAGGGAAGTCACATCGGGAAATCGGGATTCGAGAGATTGAGAGTCCCGAGGACAATTGTATTTCGGCGGTTGAAACCCCGAAGTCCCGAAGGAGATCCGAAGCCGTTGGTTTAGTAGACGATCATGGCCGTTGATCAAGTCTAAGTCAAAGGGGGGTGCCTAGTGACGTCATATCGGGAATCGGAAAATCGGGGATTCGGAGGACAAGAGTTCACTTACATTTCGACATCAGAAACCCCGAAATCCCGAAAGGTGATAGGATCACGGTCATATAAAAGGAGGTCGTGTGAACCAAGAGCCTAGCCCAGAGGGCTAACTGAAGTTGGAGCATATCGGGACAGCGGAGATCGGGAAATCGGGAAACAAAAGGTTGTGACATCGGGATTTTTGAAACCCCGAAACCCGATTTTCTATTTTTCTGTCGTGAGGAGAACAGTGATCAGGCCAAGAGGCGGAGAGGAACAGAAAAGACCTGTGGGTCAATTTTAAGGGAGATTCCAGTGGAGAATCGAAGGATCCATTCCAACTCGAAGTTAGAATTAGAACGATCCTTAAGACCGGGAGGTCAGCGCAGAGGTCTTTGTCGAGGCAGAGGATGCGGCTGCGTCAGGTTTGGTATCAAAGCGCAGAAAGGATTATTTGCTTTCTGTAGTAAGGAAAAGGAAAATTTCATCATGCCGCCAAGGAGACGGGGCAGGCAAACACCCGATCCCCCAGAGGAGAGGGAAATGCCGAGAAGAAGGGGCAGGCAAATGACTGATCCAACCATGGAGAAAGAAATGTGTGATCTACGAGCTAGACTCAAAGACCTGGAAACAGCTCAAAGACGTACAGTCAGTGTCGGGGATCTTAGTGATTCCGAGAGTGAAATTGAGGCTGAACATGAAGAAGAAGTTGCAGCCGAAGATGCAGCAAACGAACGTTTGATCTGAGTTATTTCTAGAATGGATGCAAGAGCGAAAATGGACATTCCAGTTTATGAGGGAAACTTCGATGCAGAAGAGCTTCTAGACTAGATTAGAGCTCTGGATACTTATTTCGACTATGAAGATATCGAGGAAGATAAGAAGGTCAAGCATGCTGTCACAAGATTGAAAGGACATGCAGCATTATGGTGGGATGTGTTAAATTTACATGCAGCAGCGAGAACCATTCTCCTGGAGGATGGCTAAGACCCTAGACAAGATCTAGGGCCCCCAGTGCACTCCTGGGGTATGTGGTCTGGGACCAAATTGATAAAGACCCTAGACAAATGTCTAGGGCC
>SNQJ01S0007233.1:236127-250470 GCA_010110895.2 Picea sitchensis | reverse complement strand
ACATATAACTCTGCTGCTACAATCTATATAGATCTGTTGTTACTTGTTGAAGAGATTTTGTTATTGATTGAGATATAAGTTTTTCAGCACTGTTATCATTAGAACTGTCTGGAACCTAGATCTCTGTTGTATTCATAGAACTGGTATAATTGTCTATGACTTGAAAATTGTTCTTGTCTTAAACTAAAGAACTACTCATAGGTCATTGGTTAATATCATAATTTTTCTGAGCTATATCTTTCTGCTGTTAACATAAGCCAGAGCTCTATTTGTATATATGTTGTCCATGCTCCTGATCTGAGTTGTCTTGTTTAAAAATAAAAAGAGACTGTTGTTTTCATCTTTACCCTAGAATTCTAACAGGATGAACTACAAGCTGACAGACGCTGCAAAGGAAAGCAGAAGATCAAGAGCTGGGATAGGATGATTGCGAAGATGAAGGCAAAATTCATTCCCAGGGACTATCAAATTTCTTTGTTTCGAAGAATGCAAAATTTGAGGCAGAAGCTGATGACAGTGAAAGAATATACTGAAGAATTCTACAGGCTGAACATCAGGGCAGGTCATCGGGAAAGCGATGATGAGAAAGTTGCCAGATATATGAATGGCCTGAGATGTGATATTCAGGATGAGATGAGCATGGTAACCATCCGAACGGTGGAAGATGCTTATCAAATGGCTCTAAAAGCTGAAGAGAAGCTGAGCCGAAAGCAGAGTCAAAGAGGTCGAGGCGGAAGTCAAGCCAGGGGCAAATCAGTTGTCCAAAGTAAATATCAGAAGCCCAAGGAGGACTGGAAAAAACCTCAGACTCAAACTGAGAGAGGTGGAAGCTCACAGCGAGGGCGATACGCTGAACAAAGAGGACAGCAGATTGAGCAGAGAGAAGATTATGCTGATTATAATACTTTTCCTCGTACCAGAGGTAGGGGAAGGGGAAGAGGTGGAGTGATAAAATGCTTCACGTGTGGAAAGAATGGACACAAAGCTTATGAATGTCCAAATAAAAAGAAAGAGGGTGGAGAGACTCACATCGCCGAAGCACAAAGGCGAGATGTTGAAGCAGAAGATGCTGAAAGCAGAAGATCGTTGATGATGCGAAAGGTTCTTTTGACACCAGAGAAGGAGGTGGAGAATTCAGCCCAAAGAAATAGACTTTTTCGGACTGCTTGCAAAACCAAGGACAGGGTATGCAAGGTTATTGTGGACAGTGGTAGCACAGATAATCTCGTTTCGTCATAGATGGTAGAAAAGCTGGAGCTGGAAACGAGTGAACATCCGAGTCCATATAGAGTTTCATGGTTACAAAAGGGACATCAAGTAATTGTCACTAAACAATGTTTAGTTGAATTTAAGATAGGAGGATATAATGATAAGATATTATGTGATGTTATTCCTATGGATGTTTGTCATCTATTGTTGGGTAGACGATGGCAATATGACAGGAATGTGATTCATGATGGGAGAATGAACACATACACCCTAGAGAAGAATGGAAGAACTCATATGTTACTTCCAATCAAAGATAAGGTAGTGAAACCTGAAGTAAGTAACACTGTACTTCTCATGAGTGGGAAGGAACACTCCTTAATGAGGTCAAGAAGAAGGAGGAACCACAATTCATTGTGGTCAGGAAACCAAGAATTGTTTTAACCGGCACAAGAGTAGACGATTTACCAGAAGAAGTTCAGGAACTGTTGGAAGAGTTCGCTGACATAATAGTGGACGAACTACCTCGTTCGTTGCCACCAATCAGAAGTGTGAGTCATCATATCGATCTCATACCTGGAGCCAGTTTGCCAAATAAAGCAGCCGTACAGATTAACGCCGCAGGAGAATGAAGAGGTCAAAAGACAAGTCCAGGATTTGTTGGACAAAGGGTTGGTTAGAGAAAGCTTGAGCCCATGTGTTGTTCCGACAGTACTCAGTCCAAAGAAAGACGGAGGCTGGAGAATTTGTACTGATTCGAGAGCCATTAACAAGATAACCATCAGGTACAGATTTCCATTGCCAAGGATGGATGACCTAATGGATTGCTTAAGTGGAGCAAAAAAAAATTCGAAGATTGATTTGAAAAGTGGTTATCACCAAATTCGCATGAGAGAAGGTGATGAGTGGAAAACAGCCTTCAAGACTAACAAAGGGTTGTATGAATGGCTTGTTATGCCGTTTGGATTAACAAATGTGCTAAGTACCTTTATGAGGTTGATGAACGAAGTCCTGAAAGAATTCATAGGGAAATTTGTCATTGTGTATCTGGATGACATACTAATTTTCAGTAAAAGAAAGGCAGAATATCTGAAGCATTTGGCTACAGTAATGCAGAAATTACAACAGGAGAAGTTGTGGATAAACATGAAGAAATCCTCGTTCATGAAGACAGAGCTCATTTACTTGGGATTTGTTATTTCTGCAGACAAATTGAGGATGGATCCAGATAAGGTGGAGGTAATTAAGAATTGGCCATCACCGAAGAACATATTTGAGGTGAGAAGTTTTCACGGATTAGTTAGTTTCTACCGGAAGTTCATCAGGAATTTCAGTGGAATTAGTGCACCGATGATGGACACAGTGAAGAAAAGACACAAATCTTTTCACTGGACACAAGAGGCTGAGAAGAGTTTTAATCTATTGAAGAGGAAGATTACGGAACAACCAATCTTGGTGTTGCCAGATTTCAAAAAGACATTTCAGGTGAAATGCGATGCAAGTGGATTTGCAATAGGGGCAGTCCTGAGTCAAGAGGACAGGCCGATAGCATACTTCAGCGAGAAGTTGAATGAAGCGAAGGTGAAGTACTCCACATATGACAAGGAATTCTATGCTATCATCCAGGCATTGAAGAAATGGAGGCATTACGTAATTCCCAAAGAGTTTGTCTTATACAGTGACAATCATGCATTGCAGTTTGTGACTCAACAGGAAAAGTTGAATCAGAGACATGTTAAATGGGTTGAATATATGCAGAATTTCACTTTTGTGATTAAACATATTTCTGGTATTGCTAACAAAGTTGTTGATGCTTTGAGCAGGAAGTGTTTGTTGTTGCAGGAGTTCAAGGTCAAAACATTGGGTTTTGATGATCTCAGGGACATGTACGCAGGTGATCCAGATTTTAAGGAGGCGTATGAAGCAACTGAGAATCCAGTTCTCAGAGATAAAAGCAAATGGGCAGAATACATGATCCAGCAAGGATTGTTGTTTAAAGGTAATCAGCTTTGTATTCCGAAATGCTCCATGAGGGAGAATCTGCTGAAGGAGAAACACAATGGAGGACTAGCATGACACTTTGGTCACGACAAAACGTTCGCAAAGCTGAATGAGTCATATTTTTAGTCGGGAATGCGAGCAGACGTCAANTAAGGAGGCGTATGAAGCAACTGAGAATCCAGTTCTCAGAGATAAAAGCAAATGGGCAGAATACATGATCCAGCAAGGATTGTTGTTTAAAGGTAATCAACTTTGTATTCCGAAATGCTCCATGAGGGAGAATCTGCTGAAGGAGAAACACAATGGAGGACTAGCATGACACTTTGGTCACGACAAAACGTTCGCAAAGCTGAATGAGTCATATTTTTAGTCGGGAATGCGAGCAGACGTCAAAAGATTTGTGGACAGATGCAGAATTAGCCAACATTCGAAAGGAAAGAGACAGAATGCAGGATTTTATCAACCATTGCCCATACCTAAGAAGCCTTGGGATGCAGTCAGCATGGATTTTATATTGGGTTTGCCAAGAACACAGAGGTTTTGACTCAATCTTTGTGGTGGTGGATAGATTTTCTAAAATGGCACATTTCATTCCATGTCAGAAGACCAATGACGCAACTCACATTGCGAACCTGTTTTTCAAAGAAGTCATTCGACTTCATGGCTTACCAAGAAGCATAGTTTCGGATAGAGATACGAAGTTCGTAGGACACTTCTGGAGGACCTTATGGAAGAAGCTGGGAACTAACTTGTCGTTTAGTTCAGCTTATCATCCTCAGACGGATGGACAAACAGAGGTGGTAAACAGAAGTCTGGGAGACTTACTGAGGAGCTTGGTGACAGAACACCACAGCCAGTGGGACAACATATTACCACAGGCAGAATTTGCTTATAACGACTCAGTTAACAGGAGCACAAGGCAGAGTCCATTTCAGATTGTTTATGGCATGCAGCCAAGAGGAATTTCTGAACTGAGAGATTCAGAACAGACTGCAACTAGGAGTGCTAGTGCAGAAGATTTTCCAGAGACGATAAAGGAACTTCACAGCCAGGTGAAGGAGCGATTGCAGAATTCAAGCCAAGAGTATAAATGCAGGGCAAACCAGCACAGAAGACAACTTCAATTCGAAGTTGGTGACTTGATTCTGGCACATCTGAGAAAGGAAAGGTTCCCAAAGGGAACATATAATAAGTTGAAGATGAAAAAAATCAAACCACGTAGGGTCTTGAAGAAGTTTGGGGCAAATGCTTATGAGATTGAATTACCCGATGGGATCGGAATTTCTCCGATATTCAATGTCGCAGATTTGTACCCATACAAAGCTGAGGAAGCAGGAACAAACGATGAACAGTCAGAGGTTCAGTGGCAAAAGCAGATGCCTGTTGCAGAAAAGCCACAGATGGAAAGCATACTAGACAAAAGAGTTGGCCAGCAGACCAGGAGGAAACGATACTTTGAATACTTGGTCAAATGGAAGGGACATCTAGTTGAAGATGCCAGCTGGGAAAATGAAACAGAGATTCAGAAACATGGACAAACCGTGCAAGAGCTCATGGACAGGAGCCCATGAGAATTTTCAAGCGAGGGAGTATGATGCAGGAGCATCACCAACGTCAAGCGAGCGTGGGGCAAGTGCAACACATTTTGAGCACATGATAAATGGTTTAAAACTTTTGAAGATTGGATGCGCCAAACTTAAATGTGATAGTTAAGGAGAGGCGTACTTATATATTGTAAAGGACCTTGAGCGATCCGCTCTCGTCCATAGTAGGTAGAAAGCATTTATGTTAGTAGGTAGTTTTGAATTCTCTGATTAGATAGTTTTTAGGAGTGGAGGGAAACCGGATATAGACACCCTCATTGTGTAATGGTAAGAGAGAAGAATAGAAGGAGAGGAGAGCATAGAAGAGAAGCAGATAGTTGTGTAGCAGACTCCATGTACAGAAGTTCTGAATTAATACAAAGAAGTTGTGATTCAGACTCATGGTGTTCATATATTCTCTGTGTATGCATCTTTAAATGTTATGCTCATGAATGTTTTACTCTTTCTGTCATGCAATTGCTTTGATGCTATGTATGAATGATTTCTTGTTGAATGTTTGAAATCTAAGAGGAAAGGGAAATGAAATGAGTTTCAATTGTTTCTCGGTCTGAGAAAGAGTTCCTGTAAGGAGTGCAGTTGAATTGTCCGCAAGGAGTGCGTTGACAAAAGATGCAGGGGTTCGTCTCTGAAAGCTCAGGAGAGATAGCATTTGTTTTCATATTCACATAAGAGGTGCAGTCAGGCACAGAAGTCGTGCAAGGTGTGCACAGACCAAACTTAAATCCAGGGATTGAAACCTGAGAAGCTATTGAGAGACAGTTGTTGCAGGGCGTGCACAAGGTCGAAGAGCATTTAACACTTCAAGTGTTTGGAGGTTGTCGCAAGGAGTGCGTGCAAGGGTCTTCTTTAAGACTCGAAGTGGTGAGAAAGTTCAGGAAGGATAAATCCTTTGGAACTATCGAAGGCATCGAAGTTTTGTGTCGCAAGTGGATAAATCCGAGGAGAGAAACCTTGGTTCACTTTGCAGAAATCGTCAAGGGGGAAGAAACAGACGGTCAGAATCCTGTGAAGAGGGTTAGCGAAATCCCGCCAGCCGTCCAATCTGATAAAGGAGCGAGGAGGTTACGGCTGCGTCCGGAGTTCAAGCTCAGGAAATCGCGAGCCATTGGATCCTCACCTAGTTACCCATCAGCCGTCCGATCCAACAGGAGTTGCACAGGGTTTAAACCCTCTCAAGCTGAGCAAAAGTCCCGAAAGGTGTCGGGATATCGAGGCGTCGGGGTTCGGGATATCGAAAATCCCGTGGATAAGAGATCGAGTAAATCCATAGTGAAAACCCCGATACAAATTTGGACCGTCCATCTTGAAGGGACATGTGGTGGAGATCAATCACCCGTCGATATATCGGTTACCGGGATTTTAAGTTCACAGGGGACTAGGACATTGAGGAATCGCAAGTCGCGAAATCCCGAGACTGAATATGGACCGTCCATTTGTTGAGACAGGTGGCGTTACTGAAGAGTCCATCGGCATTTCGGGAGTTCCGAGGACAAGAAGTCGGAGCATTTCAACATCGAAAACTCTGAAATCGCGAGAAGCGATCAGAACCGTCCATCATAGGAGGACGCGTGGCAGAGATCTAAGCATTCGGGAAATTTCCCGGAAAGAAAACCATCCATCGGCATATCGGGATTCGACGTTTCGCGGATCTTGAAGACAGGAAACACTTTCATTTCAGAATTGCGAAGTCCAAAATCCCGAAAGGAGGAAAGCTCCGTTAGGGGGCCTAGCTGACGTCATCTCGTCATAACGAGGAATCGGGAATTTCTACGGTGAAAACCCCGAAGCAGACGAGGACCGTCCATCCTTGAGGACGCGTGGCAACAATCGCAACTTTCGGGGAAAGTCCCGAAAAAGGGAAGTCACATCGGGAAATTGGGATTCGAGAGATCGAGAGTCCCGAGGACAACTGTATTTCGGTGGTTGAAACCCCGAAGTCCCGAAGGAGATCCGGAGTCGTTGGTTTAGTAGATGATCATGGCCGTTGATCGGGTCTAAGTCAAAGGGGGGTTCCTAGTGACGTCATATCGGAAATCGGAGAATCGGGGATTCAGAGGACAAGAGTTCACTTACATTTCGACATCAGAAACCCCGAAATCCCGAAAGGTGATAGGATCACGGTCATATAAAAGGAGGTCGTGTGGACCACAAGCCTAGCCCAGAGGGCTAACTGAAGTTGGAGCATATCGAGACAGCGGAGATCGGGAAATCGGGAAACAAAAGGTTGTGACATCGGGATTTTTGAAACCCCGAAACCCGATTTTCTATTTTTTTGTCGTGAGGAGAACAATGATCGGGCCAAGAGGCGAAGAGGAACAGAAAAGACCTATGGGTCAGTTTTAAGGGAGATTCCAGTGGAGAATCGAAGGATCCATTCCAGCTCGAAGTTAGAATTAGAACGATCCTTAAGACCGGGAGGTCAGCGCAGAGGTCTTTGTCGAGGCAGAGGGTGCGGCTGCGTCACTATACCAGATCTGCAAATATACTTCAATGAGACCAAGAATAAACCATAAACCATTCACCATAACATGAACACAAGAATATAGAAAACCCTTGAGGTAGGGTAACACCATATATTATTCTTTAAGGAAGGAATGCACTCCTCAAGCAACACTTGTTTGTTACAATGACAATATTCTTCACCATGCTTCATTACATTGCTTACACTTCTTTATATAACTCTCTCTATCTCCTAGGAACCTTCTAGAGAGCCTTATCACATTTATTACATCCAACTACCATAGTGGGCCTTTATTATTATAGTGGACCTAATCCACCTTACATTGAATGACCACATTCTCACATATTAAATGACTTCCACTAACAATACATAACCACATTCCCATTGGGTACCTCCCTAGGTATAGTACAAAGACTAAACCCTTTTCCAAACCCTTCGTACCACAAAAGGACCGAGACAAGAAACCATTCAAGAGAGAATGGAAGGGCAAGGAGAAGCTGGATGATGAGACGAGGCAAGAGCTTATGAGGAAGAAGCTTTGCTTCAGCTGCAAAGACCCTTGGGTCCCAGGCCACAGGTGCATGGGCAAGGGAGAGATTCATTACATTGAGGTGGCAACAGACAGTGTGGCCAGTGAGGAGGAGGAGCATGACAGTGGATCCACTAGCTCAGAGGAGGAGTCAGCACAGGCAGAGGAGCAGCCTCCCCGTATACCACCGACACTGGCAGGGACCCACCCATCGGTAGTTCCACTGCCTCCTGAGCAGGCTAACAGACGGAAACCAGCAAAGGGAGGAGTCATAGCGACCCTTTCTGGTGTTCCCAGGTATGATACCCTCCGGATCAGAGAGACTATTCAGGGACAACGGGCAATCGCCCTGGTAGATGGTGGGGCCACCCACAACTTCATCGATGCTTCATTGGTATCAAGACGGGCACTTCGAATAGAGGAGTTTGAGGGGTTTGATGTTGCAGTAGCGGATGGCCATACAGTGGAGTGTCTAGACAGGGTTTCGGACTTGGAGGTAAAGTTAGGCAACTACACCGTGAGAGACACATTTTATGTAGTTGACCTAGCTAACACAGATATAGTATTGGGGGTCCAGTGGTTGATCACATTGGGCAAAATCACCACTAACTACCAAACCTTAAAGATGGGGTTCAGAGACAGTGACGGGAAGAGGGTTGTTCTGAGGGGCATGTCGACAGGAACACCCATGACAGTTTCAGCCAAAAGGATGGAGAGGATATTCAAACATGGTGAGGTAGCGTATGCCGCAGAGTTCTTGATCACTACGCGAAAGGATTCAGAGGGTCGACCGCAATATCAAACAAAGATCAAGAACTTGTTGGAGCGACATCAGCAGGTTTTTGGTTCGATTCCACCAGGGAGACCACCTGACAGGGGTTTGAGCACACCATTGAGTTGGAGGGGGCCAAACCTATATCACACCCTCCTATCGTCATCCTAGGAGGTTCAAGGATGAGATAGAGAAAGCAATTAAGGAATTGCTAGCGATGGGACACATCAGACTGAACAGAAGTCCATTCGCCTCTTCAGTTGTCTTAGTTCTGAAAAAGGATGGTACCATGAGGATGTGCATTGATTATCGGGCCTTGAACAAGAAAACCATCAAGAACCGGTATCCTGTCCCTCGCATTGACAAGTTGATGGATGAACTACATGGGGCAGTTTTCTTCTCAAAGATTGATCTATGCTCTGGGTATCATCAGATCATCATCCGAGAGCAGGACATAGAGAAGACGTCATTTTGGTGTCACTTTAGACATTTTGAGTTTCTGGTTATGCCATTTGGGCTAACCAATGCACCAGCTACGTTTCAGTCTTGCATGAACCACATATTCAGGGATCAATTGAGGAAATTAGTCTTGGTTTTCTTTGACGACATCTTGGTATACAGCAAGACATGGAAGGAGCATATGAGGCACTTAGATGAGGTTTTGAGCATCATGGAGGCACAGTCACTATACGCCAAAGAGTCCAAGTGTGAGTTCGGTATGACATAACTACTTTACTTGGGCCACGTCATCAGTGCACAGGGGGTACAGGTACACCAGGAGAAGATCAGGGCCATTTTGGATTGGCCAACGCCCAGGAATGTGACAGAGTTGAGAAGCTTCTTCGGGTTATGCAACTATTACAAGCAGTTTGTCAGGGGGTTTTCTCAGCTTGGAGCACCACTGACTGATCTCACCAAGCATGGGGCTTTCATCTGAACCGATGAGTCACAGAAAGCCTTCGATCACATGAAGGAAGTCATGGGCACATGTCCAGTGTTAGCATTACCAGACTTCACTCTGCCATTTGTATTAGAGTGTGATGCATCCGGCGAGGGTATCGGGGCAGTTTTGATGCAGGGAGGAGACCCCATTGTATTCGAGAGCAAGAAGCTCAATCAGCCCGAGAGGTTGTACTCCATATATGACAAGGAAATGCTAGCAATCATGCATGCCTTGACCAAATTCAAACAATATTTGGTGGGCAGCAAATTCGTGGTCAAAACAGATCACAACAACTTGAAGTATTTCTTTGAGCAGAAGGACCTCAGTGAGCGCCAACAGAAATGGGTGACGAAGGTACAGGCATTCGACTTCAACATAGAGTATGTCAAGGGGAAGAAGAACATTGTGGCCGATGCGCTATCTAGGAGACCTGCGGCATGTTCTTTGATGGAGATTTCAGCAGATTGGAAATCCCACTTGTTAGTGGAATATTCCAAGAACCAGTTTGCTTGCGAGGTTCTGGATGGACAAATTCAGGATGACAAGTACAGGGTCATTGATGATGTCATATTCTACAAAGACAGAGTCTACTTAGTACCGGATTCAGGGCTCAAGAAGAAGATCCTCGCAGCAGTTCATGATTCACCACTAGCAGGCCATCAAGGGTTTTTCAAAACCTACAGGCAGATCAAGGAGAGGTTCTCATGGAAGGGCCTCAAACAGGACATTATGAGGTATATCAGTGAGTGTGTGACTTGTCAGCAGAACAAGTCAGAGCATATGCTTCCAACAAGGCTACTTCAACCACTTCCCATTCCAGAGCACAAATGGGAAAGTCTATCAATGGACTTCATCACAGGCCTACCCAAGGTCCAAGGTAAGGATTGTATCTATGTAGTGATCGACAGATTGACCAAGTTTGCTCACTTCTATGCCATATCGACAAAGTACAGCACAGTTCAGGTAGCCGAGTTATTCTTCAGGGACGTCTTAAGACTTCATGGGTTGTCGAGGAACATCATCAGTGACAGGGACAATCGGTTTATTGGGACATTCTGGAGGGAGTTGATTAGATTGGTGGGGACAGAGTTGACACCCAGCACCAGCTATCACCCTTAGACAGATGGGCATACCGAGATCGTCAACAAGTGGGTTGAAGGGTATTTGAGGAACTATGTAGGTGGACAACAGACGACATGGGTCAAGTGGCTACATTTAGGAGAGCATTTTTACAACACCACTTTCCACATGTCCATTGGTATGACACCCTTCCAAGCATTGTACGGATATGATGCTCCCACTTTGGTAGACTTGGTTTTCGGGGAGAGCAAAGCTCCCAAGGCCAAGGATTGGATCACAGAGAGTCAGGAGATTCTCAAGTTGCTGAAAGAGAACCTGCAGACGGCACAGAACCGACAAAAGATGAGTGCGAACAAGCACAGGATAGAGCGCAGCTTTGAGGTTGGGGATATGGTTTTCTTGAGACTCCAACCTTACAGACAGTCATCTATGAAGAAAAGTGGGGCCGAAAAGCTCAAGCCCAAATTTTATGGCCCTTACAGGATCATGCGTCGAGTAGGCGAGGTTGCTTATGAGCTAGAGCTTCCAGAGGGGAGCAAGATTCATAACATGTTCCACGTATCTTGCCTCAAAAAGGCAATGGCACAATTCATCAGCACATCAGAGGAGCTTCTCCCATTGGATGAGGAGGGACAGTTGGAGTTGGTTCCGAAGGAGGTACTGGAGTTCCGGGAGCGGAAACTGAGGAGCAGGGTCATCGGAGAGTGTTTGATCAGATGGAGAGGGCTGCCAATAAAGGACGCTACTTGGGAGAGCGAGCAGGTGTTGCAGCACCTTTGATTGGTATTGCTTGAGGACAAGCAATTTGTTGAAATATTGTAACTACAAAGAGTATTTTATTTATTATTGAGTTATTATTCATTAGATCAATCCCCTTTTGTAGATAAAAAGATCATGTCGGGCATTGTAATTGACCAAATCCCCTTTTGTGGATTGGTCAAACCCTAAATATAATATGCAAATTGAGAAGTCGGCCCCCAGGCTAATTAAAGTGGTTTTAACCACTAAGAAGACAAGTCGGCACTGCCAAGTGAAGAGACACCTTTTCAGCACCTGCCAGTTTGTATAAATAAAGGACGCCAGCACCTCATTATCTCACTCACTCATTTGCTCATGAAGTGCGCAAGTTTGGTAGCTGCAGTTGGGAGAAGAAGGAAGAGAGAGGCGCATTGCTCAATGTTGGATATTCTCTAGTGTTTTGGTTTATTGTCTTGGCATTGTATTGGCTATCTATATTAAGGAAATTTTTGCTAGGTTTTATCCCCCATGAGGGTTTCCCAGGATAAATGTTGTGTATCTTGTGATTGTGTTTCTCTCAGTGATCCTACCTATGCTATTGTTATCTAGTAAATTGAAAAAAAACCTAATAATAGCTCAAAACTTAACATGGTTTCGGAGCTAAGCTGATGAGAGCACCTTTCACCGGATAATTGTTGTCGTACAAGAATATTAGGACTTTTGTTGGAGAGGAATTTTGCCTAAAAAACATCTAGAAAAGTGCGCCCAACCCCAGTTGAAACACCTCTGAAGTTTGAAGGTTTGTTACCTATCACCGCTGCTACCGGATGGTACCACCACCCGTCAATACTCTCAGAGGTATGTACTTACATATGTTTCATCTATATTATTCTAAGGGGTACTTGCAGGAGAAAGGATCTCCTATCATAGATCCAGAAGGATCTCAGATCCAACATACTCAGAAGACTAATGCACCCTAGGTTTGATTATCTTGATATACATCTATTTGCTATGACATTATTTTGACCTTATGAACATCTAGGTGGTATGTTGAAATCATACTAATCGTTGGTCAAAATTATCAAGGTTGATTAAAGTTGAGTTTATAGAGCTTATTTTCTAACTTAGATTTCTATCAAGATAACATATTGTCTTAGTACATAGGACAGGTTGAAGAAAGCATTGTTCATCTTGAGTGAAGGAGACTTGGAAGAAAAGCAACACACTCATTCTTGAGGACAAGACTCCATGTTCCAAGTTTGATTAATTAAGTTGATAAGATTCAAAGTTGCACAGAACAAGTTGATAACTACCCCATTACAAGTAAACACTATAGTTGAGGAAGCAGTCTTTGAAAAGTATTATACTTAGTAGCATGTGAGCATATTGAGATAAATGCTTAATGTAATCATTTACCAGATACAACTAACATCTCCTCTAGGAGAAACTTCTTGGGTTGGTTCCAGGTTACCTTGGATGAATGTTTGATCACAACACTAGAAGAGTGTTGATCTCATTTCGTATTGTATTTCTTACTTTTGATCTTTGTTTCAAACAGGTCACAAGTGAAAGCTCTAAAGGAGCTACTGTAACGATTATTCGTGCTATTGTTTTATTTACTATTATCAAAAGAGTATTATTCTTGCTTGTTGTTTTATTGACCTTGTTTCAGGTCACAGGTGATAACCCTGAGGAAGCTATAGTGAAGGTTGCAGAAGGCAACAGATTAGATGAGACATGAAGCAAACTATGTACATAACCATATACATTCATGTACCAAAGAAGATGAAGAAGAAGCTATCTTTTGAAATCCAGAGTATCTCATATGGAGATTGATTGTAAGGAGCAGAAGGCTCCAAAGATGACCAAACATTAGAACAAGAAATCACAGTAGACTTGGTCAAAGGATAATGAAGCCACCTTGACGGGAAGCAGAACTCGTTTGAAGTCTGACTCAACTTTTCATATTTAGACTTGGTATTCAACACCAAGTATACCCTGTAAGAGATGATGAATTCTTTGTAGACTCAGAAGAAATCAAGAGTAAACCTAATCTCAGAAAGGATCAGATGAAGAGACATCCTCCAGGATTGGGAGACAGATGCCATGAGAAGACTAGATCGTAGCTTCAGAGACTTCTAGGAGATATGCAAACTCTTGGGAAGATTCCCTTGTTTCGGTGACAGAGAAGGAAGCCAGTCAGAAAGAATAGGATCTAGATTTTTCCGTGAGACTAGAAGAGAAGTCAATATTGACTTCCAAGATTGATCTAAAAGATCAAGCATGTCGCAGATGCACAAAGCCTGATGTGTGTCCAGAGGATTCTCCAAGCAAGAGGGAGAAGAGTATGACAAGACACTTACTCCAGTAATTGAAGAAATAGTTCCAGTATTCATGAGGACAACTAGAACAACCATGATTCATATATAGTATGAGATGCAGGGGGACCAATCCCCATATTTAAAATTGAGTGACAGTTGGTGCAGTACATTAGTTGGGTCATGGAGACATGACTACAATAAAAGATAGAGTTACCTCCATGAAAGAAGAAGAGCTACCTTCAATATCAGTTATTGAGCCACTCTCAGTTTCAGATGAAGTTGTTGTCGTGATGAACTAGAGGAGTTACTCTCAGATTTCAGCAGTCATAGTGAGAATGGAGCAGCCATTCTCAACTTCAGAGCAACTGCAGGTGCAGAGTCCCACTTCCAGAAGAACAATTGCAGAAAGAGGAGAGGACATACTCTCAGGCAATGAGACAGATAGTGCTTTGCAGAAAGTGTTAATATTATGGTAGCTGCGGGAGGTATTTACCCCCACGTGTGAACCTGACGAGAATAGAAGACTCCGGGAAGCAAGAGAAACTCTAATGAGTTGGCTAATAACCCTAGAAGCCTTGTCGGCTCAAGAAGATAATTTATATTAGGCTATTAGCCTCCAAGAGAAGAAGTTGGCCAGAATTAATAATAATATACTGAACAGACACATACCCAGAAGGAGAAGTCGGCC
>SNQJ01S0007233.1:194053-231259 GCA_010110895.2 Picea sitchensis | reverse complement strand
CTAGCCTAGGGTTTGCTTCCGGAGGAATTCTCAGTCAAGGTTAAGGTGCTCGGAGGGAGGCTTCGGCCTGTGGTTGGGTGACGAGGGTATCGTCAATGGTAAAACGAGCACACCATCTTCTATATTCTAATAGAAAGCACATGAAGCTAGCACATGATTGTGCACATTAAGTTGAAGTTGAAGCAAGTGTACCATGATGGAACAAAATGATGTGAAAAATTGGATTTGAAGATTGAAGATAAAAAGACTCATGTCTGTCGGTTGAAGGAAGCTTTGTACGTATTGAAGCAAGCTCCTAGAGCTTGGTATGGAAGAATTGACAGTTTCCTGACAAGCTTGGGCTTTACCAAGAGTAAAGTTGATTCTAACCTTTACTTCAAGGTTATGAATGATGAGCCAGTTATATTGTTGCTACTATATGTAGATGATGTATTCTTGACAAGATGAAGAAACGCTCATCACATATTGCAAAAGAAGCTCGCTACAGAGTTTGATAAAAGACCTAATGCATTATTACTTAGGTCTCGAAGTTTGGCAGAGCCCAGAGAAGATCTTCCTCAACCAAGGGAAGAATGTAGTTGAAATAATGATAAAGTTTGACATGTTGGAATGTAAATCCATGTACACACCCATGGAAACGAAGTTGAAGCTCCTGGTAGATACCTCGTCAGAATTGGTTGATGCTACTCTGCACAGATAGATTATTGGTTCGGTGATGTATCTGACAAATACCAGGCCAAATATATGTTTTTCCTTGAGTCAGTATCTGGTAGAACCCAGACGTGTTCACCTTGATGCTGCAAAACATCTGATGAGGTACCTTAAGGGTACATTAGATTTTGGTCTCAGTTATAATGGAGATCATGACTTCAGACTGAGTGGTTATACCGATTCACATTGGGCTGGAAGTGTCTCTGACAGAAAGAGCACTTCAGGATGTTGTTTCAGTCTGGGGTTAGCCATGATCTCATGGCAGAGTAGGAAGCAATCAAGTATTGCTCTCAGCACGGTAGAAGCGGAATATATTACAGCATGTTTCGCCAGTTGTGAAGCCATATGGCTTTGGATGTTGTTGACAGATCTATTTGATCTGGAGATGGAAGCCACCATGATCTTATGTGATAACCAAAGTTGTATAAAGATGATGTGTTCCATGATGAGTCGAAGCACATAGAGATCCAATATCACTTCATCCATGATATGATGCAGAGAGGAGCTATAAAGCTCCAATATGTTGGCACAGATGAACAAGTTGCAGATGTGTTGACCAAGCCTCCGTCTCGTGTAAAGTTTGAGCACTTTCGAGACTAGTTTGGTATAGTCCGAAGGGACCTCCCTCGAAAGGAGGAGTAGTGTTGATGATACTATGGTATCCTGACCAATAACGAGTAGCTCAGTTAGGATTTTATATCCTAGGGGACTGATCATCCCTGGATAGATCCCGAAGGTCCGTAAGAACGGGCTGTCAGAGTACTTGTGCATGTATATGCTAGCTTTGGTCAGTATTGGTAGCTCCGTTAGGATTTTATATCCTAGGGAATCTTTTGATTACCACAAGATGTTGATGCCAGCCTCGTGCTGAAGATTTCCAGCTTCGTGTTGATGTTGTTGTGATACCAACCTCGTGCTGAAGATTTCCAGCTTCGTTCTGATGTTGTTGTGATGCCAGCCTTGTGCTGAAGATTTCTAGCTTCGTGTTGATGTTGTTGAAATGCCAGCCTTGTGCTGAAGATTTCCAGCTCAGTGTTGATGTTGATGCGGTTCTAGCCTCGTGCTGAAGATTTCCAGCTTAGTGTTGATGTTGATGTGGTTCCAGCCTTCATGCTGTGATGATGTCGTTGCTCCAACCTTCATGTTGTGATGTTGATGATACTGTTGTTGTGATGTTGATGATACTGTTGTTGTTGATGTTGTATCAACCTCGTGTTGTTATTGATGATGATGATGTATTAGTGTTATACTAATTGATGTTGATGCAGATGATAATGATGCCACTTCAGCTTCTTGTTGAAGATGATGATGATGATGCCACTTAAGCCTCATGCTAAAGATGTTGATGATATTACTTTAGCCTCATGCTAAAGAAGATGATGATGATGTTACTCTAGCCTCATGCTAATGAGGATGATGATGTTACTCCAACTCCATGCTGTAAACGATGATGATGAGAAAAACTTCCGATGATTTATAGATATGCCAGTCAGTGTTCCAGATGTTGTTGATGTTGCTGCCCTCTCTCTCTCATGATGATGTTGTAGAATACCCTTCTTGTTAAGGGGGAGTGTTGAAATATTGTAACTGCAAAGAGTATTCTATTTATTATTGAGTTATTATTCATTAGATCAATCCCCTTTTGTGGATAAAAATATCATGTTGGGCATTGTAATTGACCAAATCCCCTTTTGTGGATTGGTCAAACCCTAAATATAATATGCAAATTGAGAAGTTTGCCCCCAGGCTAATTAAAGTGGTTTTAACCACTAAGAAGACAAGTCGGCACTGCCGAGTGAAGAGACACCTTTTCAGCACCTGCCAGTTTGTATAAATAAAGGACGTCAGCGCCTCATTATCTCACTCACTTATTCGCTCATGAAGTGCGCAAGTTTGGTAGTTGCAGTTGGGAGAAGAAGGAAGAGAGAGGCGCATTGCTCAGTGTTGGATATTCTCTAGTGTTTTGGTTTATTGTATTGGCTATCTATATTAAGGAAGTTTTTGCTGGGTTTTCTCCCCCATGAGGGTTTCCCAGGATATATGTTGTGTATCTTGTGATTGTGTTTCTCTCAGTGATCCTACTTATGCTATTGTTATCTAGTAAATTGAAAAGAAACCTAATAATAGCTCAAAACTTAACACAATTTCGGGAAGGGAGGACTATAATGTCCCTTTCCAAATAGAAGCTCCAGAGAGGAGGCTTAATGGTCTAAACCGCCCCATTAGACTATATCCAGGGCCAGAAAGGGGTAAACAAGGTTACTAGAGGTCACTCCAGTCAAAGGTGTTATATTCGGAAAGTGACATTGAGCTAAAAGTGGCTAAAAGCGCTTTTAAGCCAATTTGAGATAAAAATAGAACAGACAAGCTAAAATTAGAAGTCAACAGCGAATTAGGGTTTCGGGCAGCTATAAGAGAAGGTTCAACGACCTAATTGAGGATTATGCTGATTTTGACTTGTCATTGAGGAGAAAGTCGCATCTCAGGAGAGATAGTTCAATGGATTCCAGAAGGAAGACACTAGTTGGCTGATTTCGGTGTTGAAAGACACACCCTAGTCACTGGGAAGATCACACAGGTCTTCCATCATTCTTTAGCAGCAGTTACACAGGTTCCAGCAGCAAGGGCGCACTTATTCAGGGTGAGGGCGCAGCTTCTGAGGAGGTTCAGTGGATCGACTTGTCCCTTTCAGGGAGAGTTCAAAGATTCCCCTCTGACCCAGTTGAGAGGATGGCAAGGGGCATCTTTTGCCTGGTTCCTCGTCAGATTTCGGCGGAGGAATCATCTTGGGCGCACTTTCCGGACATTGGGAGTGCGGCACTTGGGGAGGACGCATTCGGGGTTCCCGAGCGATCATCATTTCATATTCGGGGAAATCCTTCCGACCCATTTCATAGTAGACCTGGGCGATCAGTTTGAGACACACATCAGCCGATTCCGATGGTGGAATCACTAGGGCGCAGTTTTCCAGACCAGAGGAGGCGCATTTCCCCAGGGGGATCCATCCAGGGACCAGATACACCAGTTGAGGTCCGGACAGTCACCAGGACTGTGAGGCAGAGCAGGGCGCATTGTTTGGGACAGTTTCCAGGCATTTCCGAGTGGTATAGCCACCAGGGCGAATGTTCCAAACTTGCAGCAGCTGTCGTACGAGCTAGCATATCTGCAGCAGTTCTTCATCTCATTCATTGCATTCCACAGCATTCTTCGGGTATCGGGTATTATTGTTTTAGTTGTTATTGTATTTCGGCTAAGATCCTTTTGTCATTGATCTAGCCGAGTGATTCATTTTATTCAGCCGCATTCGGCATTTGTACTCCACAAAGATTTCATAATATAAGCTTTGCTGTCTTTTGTCGCCATTATTATTTGAGTGCTTATTTATATGCTGTAAACAATTAATCCTACACACACATTAGCAGAGTTTCCTAGACTAGCCAAGTCAGGAACATTACAAAACATGACTGAATAAAGTTATATCATTCTCATATCCTTTGCCTTTGTATGCACGTACATCCTCTCTAATTGAATATTAGAATTGTGGACTGCATGAATTAATAAAAACTACACGGTGTAAGAAACAAAGAGATATACAACTGAGGAAATGTTTATAAAGGATGGTGGAAATATAAGAGAATTTGAGCATCATATTGATGACAAGCCAACATGGGATGGAATCTACCAGAGGGGATAAAATCATAGGTTGTATCAGAGACATGTAGTAATGGGATGACTAACAACTTGAAAATGGATATCTTAACTATTCCAGAAACAGTGAAACATCTAGTTCAGGAGGTTATGACTCTTGAAAACTCCGAAAAAATGATTAAAACCAGGAATTCAATATCAGCTTCGGTAAGATGATGAACTTCAACTGTCAAAGCGTGTCTACATGTGCCCAACTATTTGTGAAGCATGGGTGTATTCTTATGCTATGAAAGGTCTTTATAGGGCATGGTTGGCCCGTGCCCTGCTTATTGACAACCATAACTAGCCATTTCCGAGGATTGTTGATGCGTTAAAAATTAGACAACGCAATATCTCGCCCTAGAGGCACTCATGTTCTGCCATACCCACGTTTTGGAATAATGCCAGCATATCTTGAAATCTGCATAGCCATTTAACACCACTTCAAAGATTTTTAACAGCATCCATTCAATAACATTCAAAATCATTCATATTACATAAACAGTAATCTTGTTAATCCATACAAACTACTGTTGACACTGGCTGTTCTCAAATGGAAGGTGGAGGTATTATATCAAATGGTCCAAATATGATTTTTTTTCGAGCTGGAGGGCTCCAACATGATTGGTTGTTTATTAGGCACCCACGTCCTCACCGTGGCATGGGATGTTCACATTGGAAGCACCCGCTGGAAGACAACATTCCGCTGTAATGGAGAGGCCATGAAATACTATTATAACTTCATGGCCATTGTGGATTGTTCTAGAGGGCCTGTTAGATTGTCTGGAGAGGAGGGGGGGGAGTCTAGATGGCCTTAACATCATCTACTCACCCCAAAGATACTCAATGGGCCATCCCAATTCTTATTGGATATACACACGACTATAACAAACAGACTCTGTAAATAATAGAAAAAAAAAAACAGCCAGGAGGCAGCATACTCAGAGTTCAATATACCGTTGAGTCTATTAAAAAGAAGAGAAAGGACATAAAACAAACCATACTCGAGCCTGACATGACTTGAGATTGCTGGACTTTCCTTCCTTCCCTCCATCAATGCCACTTAATTTTGAATGTCCAGTACCATTCTGATTAGACCCGTTTCTGAAAATGGCAGAAGAATCCACTGCAACACTGTTCACAGCTGCTCTCCAGTTTTCATCACCATCTTCATCGCTGCTGGACGAACCCATCTCTTTGTCTCGGGGATTTGCTCTCAATGACCTTTTAAACGATTCAAGTCTCTGATCGGCTGCTTTCTCCTGCTTTTGATTTTAATAGGGTTTCTCAGGTTAAAACGTAGTTCCACCAGTAGTAGGATTTCCCTCGCCGTAAAAGATTTCACTAAAAAACTTATAGATTCATGGTTTAACCTTGATTTATTAAAGAGGATTTAAAAAACATCACGGTCAATCTTTAGTTCTCTCACTACAGTATAATAAACACAGGTGTTTGTGTCTCATGTATGATGGCATTGATGTGTATATGTGATTTTTTTTAAATTTCAAAATTGATTTATATTAATTTAATTATGGTAAGTAGATTAAATATATGGTTTGTGTTTTTAATATCAATATATAGTTTTATGAAATTCATAACTCTTTTCAGATATATTCTATTGAAACTATAGATACTCTATTGAAACTATATGTATACTCTAAATTTTATTTTATTTTATTTTTTTGGGAGAAATAAGTTCATTTCATTCACTTATATATTAAACATTTCAAGTGAGGAAGGTGTATCATACCATTGACTTGTAAATTTATCTCATCTTTCTTGATTTTTGGAATGTTCTGCAAATTTACTTTTTCTTTCTTAATTTTTCTAATGAAGTTGGTATTAAATGTCTATTAAAATGTTTGTCGTACATGTAAGACTTCGTGGGAATGGATCCCACAACTTCTTCAACATTGTGAATTTTGTGAAAAGGGCTAAATTGGAGTAAATGTGTATGTGGTCTATTGATGGGCAAGTGTTGTAGATTCATAACGCATGGATATACAAATTGTAGTTGCCAAAGAAATCAATTGTTCACTATGAGGATCTTGGAAAGAAATAAACTACTATGTTATTTGAGGATGGCCTTATTTTGTTGAGTGAAGGCAACTAGTTGAATCAGCGTAGATCCATCTTAACTCTGGATCTATCATGTATTGAGAGGGATCAAATCCCTCGAGGTGCAAACTTTTCCTCAAGTTTGTTCACTCTGGAAAAAAAAATCACCTAGAGGGACTTGATGTTAAACACTTAACATCCAGGGAGATGTGCTTTTTTTCTATTAATATTTTTTTAAATGTCACTTGTCAACTTGATGTTAAGTGCTTAAGGAAGTATACATCTCCGATGTAGAAAGCAACTCTCAACAGAATAAGAATTTTTTTACTTTATTTATGGTCAACGTTGCAATATTTTTTTGGTTATTAATATTTTTTAAATACCGCGTGTCAACTCCATGTTGAGCATAGAAGGAATTACGCATCTCCCTCATACTACGTTGTAAAAAGCACCTCTTGGCGCAATAAAAAAAAAAGTTTGATGTTGTTGTCAATGAATTAAAATAAGATATTTCAATGGACTATGAAAACAAGGTGGTCCAACTTCTTTTATTACCTAAAGATAATGACGGGAGGGTTTTGGCATTGTAGGCCATTGAAAGAGCATGGGCCTACTTGATGGGAAAAGTTGAGCCAATCTCTCTTTCGAATCTCTCAATCTTTCTTTGCAGTTGGTGCTTTTGCACCACTTGCAAATCATTTTGCAAGATTTTGTTATAGTTGGAATTCACTCCAT
Organism: Picea sitchensis; assembly: GCA_010110895.2. Lineage (NCBI taxonomy): Eukaryota > Viridiplantae > Streptophyta > Pinopsida > Pinales > Pinaceae > Picea > Picea sitchensis. Next base: position 224,068 of record SNQJ01S0007233.1, on the reverse strand, counting down.
CAGCCAAATTGAATTTGAATTTGAGCTCATGTCCTTCCACCATGCCTTTAATTGAAGGATTTTGGCAAGACAATTCACCTTCCACAAGATAGAACAATTGGTGAAGACATTAAGGAAGAGCAGTTGGTAGATTACTTTAAAGACTTGCGCAAAGGGGATGAGATCTTTGTGACCATAGGCCACATCCCTCTAAACAAAAAATGGGAGTATTAAAGAGAGGGGACATCATATCAAAGATCTGGATAAAAGTTGCAATCGAGTCACAAGCGGTAGGCCTTATGAGGAGATTGGAGTAAATGCCAGTCATTAAGCTCTTTGGAAAAAAGAAAACACATTTGCATCTTCTAAACTAGGACCAGTTAGGGTCGATGAAGGGTTTGGAGGTATAATCAGAGGAGAGGAGATAAGATATTTTGATCCAAAGGAGGTGACTAGGTATTTGGGGTTTGTTGGTAGCAAGTTGAACCTGGAACCTTCGATTGATTGATTTGTATCAACTCAAGGTCAGAGGCCACCACAAAACAACCCCTGTGAATGAAGTTCCTTAGCTTACCCCTAAAGTTGTGGAGTGATAAGGTTTCATGGGTAAGAGGTGTGATCTAAAAAATCCTTAGATGCTAATTAATATTTAATACATATAAACATCTACTTGATCTTCGAAATAATAATGATCGTTTGACTGGTTGCAAAATACATGTGAATTAACTTATCTATCCAATACACTTTAATGATAGACAACTTGCAATATAATTGAAAAAAAATTAAACAACAATATTTAAATCACATACACAAGTTTGATAACGGAGTTCATCCAATTTGGGCTACGTCTCTGGGGTCCGCTTCCAATAGAGACCTCTTTATTAATGCTCAAATGTTTGTGTTTTACAATGACCTTTTTACATGTTGCTCAAACTCAGAAATATAGTGCAGCATTGAATTCCTTGCGAAATTTTGAGAAAAATTAGTATAAAGTTCATAAAATTCTGTGACGAAACCTCATGGCATGCATTACGGTGTGATCTAAAGGTCTTGATACCTCTGACACGAACCTCGAGACTATTTGTACTCTGCAATGATTATCTATCCTTTGTCTCGGTCTATGCAACCATTAAATAGGGTGTGGGCCCTAACCTCTCGTCTGAATTCCATGGCACACTTTGAATGTTTGTTTGGCGGTTTCCATAACAAAATGTGCCCTTGGCACAATTGGTTAAAACGTTTGAACATTATATAGTGGATCGCGGGGTCAGACCTCGTCGACCACACTATATATAACATTTTGTTATAACCATATGCATTGGTTGTTATATAATTTCGGAGTTATATATATGACATGTGGATATATATGTGATGGCATATAGTTATAGCCCCGCAAATGTAGGGACTTGATTACATGGAGTTCTGATAAACCATGGGTCGAGGGCTTAGGCCCTCGCCCTTTTTTCCACCAACTATTACAATACACAAACTTAAATTTATGTGGTGTCATATATTGTTAAGGAACAATGTGATGGTGCAATGGTTAGGTCGTTGGTTTGGTGGGCGGGAGACCCGGATTCGATCCTCCAGGCTCCAACAAAATTTTAACCAACCTTACCCATTAGGCCAATGGGAGATTGCCACGTGGCAACCTCTCATTAGTCTATCTACGTCGTGTGTCAATACACGATTGGTCCACCTGTATGTGTGGTATGACACATCACCTTGCCAACTTGACATGCCATGTCACCAACTTCCTATACGATCGTGCCACATGTGACCCTTGCAGTGGTGACACGTGTCACCTTTGACCTTGTTGACTTTTGACCTTTGCCTGGTTTGACCTAAACTTTGACCAACCATATATTTTGCATGCGAACTCTGTTTGAGGCAATTTTTGCGTCATTGGAAAGTTATCGTTGAGCTCTACACATTGATGTCATTTTAGAGAACATTTGAGATGGTCAAATTTTGAGCATTTATGAATCCTTCTGGACCTCTGTGAGAGTTTGGGATCCTCCTAGACCTTTGTTAGCATTCATGGATCCTCCTGGATCATTCCTCCCCATTAGAAGCCTTTTGGACCACTAAAAATTTGATTGCTCAACAACTAAGTGAGGGTAAATCTCCCTCACCCTTCCAATCTCCATCCATTTTTCTTTAGTTGGTTTTACCCCTTTAAGACCAACTCGAAGATATTCCACACCACCTCGTTGTGAGCTCTTGATTCTTCTATCGAGAATAACATCTTCATGTAGCTCGTCTAAATATTCTGGAGAAAAATCATCCATTGCCAGAACTTGAATACTTTCATCTTCATCCATAATCATAGGAGGCTCATAAAGTTTCAAATTCTCAACATTTACCATTGAATACATTTGCATGTAAGTTGGTAGGTCTAAACAAGAGACATCAGGTTTCCAAAATCTTGAATGGACCATATCGGATCAGTCTTAGCTTTTTACTTTCACCTTTCTTTCTATCCTTGTTGATATGTAACCAAACTTGATCACCAATTTTGAACTAATGATCAACCCGATGTTTGTCATGCCTTGCCTTACATTTGGCATGGCTCTTTTCCAATTGTTCACGTACTGCTTGATGTACCTGTTGGATCTTCTAAATGAAGCTTTTAGCTTTATTTGTATCATCTTGTCCATCCTCTTTACCTGTTTCTTCAAAAACAAACTCCATAGGTGATTTAGGAAAGTACCCCAAACATACTTCAAAAGGATTTTTATGAGTAGAGGAATGCATGGCATGATTACAAGCATGTTGTACATAAGGTAATTGTTCATCCCATAACTTAGGATGTCTGTTGCAGTATCCTCGAAGTAGATGTATCATTGTTTTGTTTACCACCTATGTTTGTCCATCTGTCTGCAAATGAAAATTTGTGCTCTTCTTTAGCTCAGTTTCCATCAGCTCCCATAAATGAGACCAAAAAATTCTTAAAAAGCGAGACTCTTGATCTGATATAATAGATGTAGACAACCCAAAATGAACCCATACATTTGTGACGAACATCTGTGTTGTTTGTTTAGTTGTGACTTGTTTCTTGCATGGAATTAAAATACTCATCTTACTGAATCTATCCACAACAACATATAAATAATCATGACCTGTCCTAAACATCGGCAAACCCCCTACAAAATCCATGGAGATACTTTCCCATGGTTGAGAAGGTACTGGAAGTGGCATATATAATCCAAACTTTATGTTGTCGGGCTTACTTGTGGCACTCATAACACACCCTTTCACATACTTAGAAATTGTCTCATTCATGTAAGGCCAATAACAATATCTTTGTAACTGTGCTACTGTCTTACCAACCCTAAAATGACCAGAAATGAGATATGTATGATCTTCTCTAATTACATTTACTCTTTCATCTCTGGGTATACAAAACTTTCCAAGATGATATAACAAATTGTCATGCATATGATCATCTAACTATTGATTGCCATGAATCAAAGACATGTATATGTCTTTAAAATCATCATCCCTAGTATATTGTTCAACGTAACTTTCCTGAGCTAGGGGATTAAACCTTAATATTGTAGATGCATTGATCATTGGTCTTGACAACATATCTGCAACCTTGTTATGAATACCTTTCGTATTCTTGATTACCAAATGAAAATGTTATAAGAAACCCATCCACCTAAAATGTCGTGACCGTTGTAGCTTGGTCTATGACTGCAAATATTGTAATGGTTGATGATCTGTATAAATTATTGTCTCCTTTCCCATTAAGTAATGCTTCCATTTCTTCACACTTTGTACCAACACATACAATTTCTTATCATATGTTGGATAGTTAATCACAGCCTAAGTAAAAGTCTCGTAATTATAACATATAGGTTTACCACGTTGCATCAAGATTGCTCCCATGGCATATCTGCTTACATCGGTTTGAATCTCAAATGGATGTTGTAGATCTAGCAGAGCCAAAATTGGTGTGGTGCTTATCTTTTCCTTCAATGTCTCGAAGGCTTTCTACTACTTGCCTCCCCATTGAAAGACTTGTTTAACACTTGTTAATGCATGTAGAGGAGTTGTGAAAAAAGAGAAGTTAGCAATGAATTTCCTCCAGTATTGTATTGCCCCTAAGAAGCTCCTGACTTTTGTAGCAACAATTGGCTTGGGCCAATTCACGATGACCTCCAGCTTTGCAGGATCTATCTTTAACTGACCATTTCCTACAATATATCCCAAACATACTAGAGAAGTTTTGTCAAATTCACATTTAGACATATTTACATACAACTTCTCCTTCTTCAAGAGTTCAATATTGTCTTGACATGCATCATATGATCTTCCCATCTTCAACTAAAGATCAATATATCATCTAAATAGACAATAACAAAATCATCTATGTAAGGCCTTAACACATCATTCATTACCCTCATAAATGTCGCAGGTGCATTGCATAACCCAAATGGCATAACTAACCATTCAAACAACCCCTGCTTTGTCTTGAAAGTAATTTTCCATATGTCACTTTCTGCAATTCTGATTTGATGGTAACCACTTCTCAAATCCAACTTAGTAAAAAAATAACATTCTTTAACTGGTCCAGTAAATCATCAATTATGGGAAGAGGATAACGATTCTTTACCGTAATCTTGTTCAGTGCTCGAAAGTCAATACACATCCTCCACATACCAACTTTCTTCAAAACTAATACAATAGGAGATCCACACGGAGAGGAGTTGGGCCTTATACTTCCTTTATCTAGTAATTCCTGAACTTGCTTCTTGATTTCTGCATTCTCTAGTACTGATGATCTATACATACCAATGTTAGGAAGAGGAGCATCTAGCTGCAAATAGATTTCATGTTCAACCTCCCTCTTAGGAGGCAACCCTGTAGGTTCCTGAAATAACTCATCGTAGTTAGATATGATTTTGACCAACTCTTGTTTATGATCTGGATCACAACATGATAAAGCATCAAATATCTCTTCTTTTTTCTATTTCGCTATCTCGAGAATAAAATATTTACTTGCATTCACGAGTCTCTTCATTTGCCCTGTGCTCACTAAAGAAACTTTAGTTTTGATACGATGAGCTCTTACAATAAATTCAATCCCATCCTTGAAAAGATGATTTATTGTCTTCACGCTAGAATATAGTTTTCCTATCAAATAGATATGGACTAGCCAAGACAATACTGCAGATGTCAAGAGGCACAACATCGAACTCAACCTCATCAAAGAACTTCGCTATAATTGCAAATCATATCTTACGCTATTTCATCACCTTCAACTTGGCATCTTCACACACCCAACCTAATGGATATGGATTTTTATGAGGTGTCGTCTTTAAACCTGGCTTCTTAACAATTGCTTTAGATATTAAGTTAACTTGATATCCACAATCAAACAAAGTGTCTACCTTTGTATGCTTGAATATAACCTTGGCATGGAAAATCTCGCTTTTTTTCTTTTGATCAGTAACACTTTCCAATTTAGCAGATTGAACCGAAGAATTAGAATTGATAGTAGATATACCTTTGCTTCCCATTGTCATGATCTTGGATTCATCTCTTGAATCTGATCTTAGATTCATCTCTTGAATCTGATCCTAGATCCTATCGAATTGATGCAACAATCTTCTACTTCCCTTTATCTTGGAACTTCTTTGGTCTTAATTTTGGATGCAACTTCCAACATTGTGCTTCTTCATGCCCCTTTCTTTTACAGTGGGAACATGTAGGTCTTCCCTCAACTTGCTTTACTGTAGTTGACTTCTTACTCTTCCATTTTCCTTTCGGTTTCTTTTCGAACTTGTATGGCTTCTTATCTTCAATCACATGCTTCCCCTTACTAGCCTCTAGATGTGTAGCTTGTATTGACACTTTATCAATGTTAGTAGGGTTAAACATTAAAATAGTGTGTCGAAGATATAAGTGCATGCCACCAATATACTTTAGAAGAGTTTCATGAGTATACAACAAAATTCCTAAGGATGGTGCCTTCTTTTTGAATTCTTGTGTATATGCTTTAATAGTTTGACCTTTTGCTTGCCTTAGATGTTGCCATTCTATAATTTTTGTTTGTGTATAAGCTAGTGGATGGAATTGTTTTCTTATGGCCTTAGTAAATTTATCCCAAGAAGAGATTTATTTACCCTTTTTAACAAGATCAACTTGCGTCTTACTCTCCCCCATATCAAGGTTGTGCCACTTAGTCGAAGAGCAACTAATTGTATCTTTGCAGTGTCATCCATGATCTTTTGTACCATGCAATATACCTCTATTTGCTTGATCCAATTGTCCAACATTTTTACATTCAATTCTCCATCATAGATCGACAATTCAAACTTAACATCCAACTTTAATAAAAGAAAATTATGATTACAAAAAGACTTCTTAGAGGGCTTCTCTTGATGAGTAGAATGTTCACTTTCCTCAGAGGAAGATGGTGAAGAAGGCTCTGAAGGTCCACCACCTTCACCTCCTCCTTCCCCTTTTATTGAAGATTCTTCGCTTATGGGATTTTGAATTCTTCGTTGCAAATCATTTATTATATCTCTCATCAAGCGAAGTGTAGACATTACTTTTCCAGGATTCATGGGAGGATCTTCTCCTTCCCTTCCTTCGGAAGCATTCACTTGCAACACCTGTCAAACTAGCTATGATACCAACTTGATCTGAAAAATCCTTATATGTTTATTAATCTTTAATACATATAAACATCTACTTGATCTTCCAAAATAATAATGATCACTTGACTGATTGCAAAATACATGTGAATTAACTTATCTATCCAATACACTTTAATGATAAACAACTTGCAATATAACTAAACAAAAATAGAACAAAAATATTGAAATCACATACACAAGTTTGATAACGGAGTTCACCTAGTTTGAGCTATGTCTCTGGGTCTGCTTCCAACATAGAACTCTTTATTAATGCTCAAATGCTTGTGTTTTACAATGACCTTTTTACATGTTGCTCAAACTTAGAAACATAGTGCACCGTTGAATTCCTTGCGAAATTTCGAGAAAAATGAGTATAAAGTTCATAAAATTTTGTGACACAACCTCATGGCACGCATTATAGTGTGATGTCAAGGTTTTGATACCTCTGACATGAACCCCGAGACTATCCATGCTCTGTAATGATTATATGTACTCTGCCTTGGTTCGCACACCCATTAAATAGGGCACGGGCCCTAACCTCTCGTCTGAATTCCATGGCACAATTTAAATGTTTATTTGTCAGTTTCCATAAAAAAATGTGCCCTTGGCGCAATTGGTTAAAACGAACGTTATATAATGGGTCACAGGGTCAAACCCCATCAACCACACTATATATAACATTTTGTTACAACCATATGTGGTGGTTGTTATATAATCTCAGAGTTATATATATGGCATGTGGATATATATGCGATGGCATATAGTTATAACCCCACGAATGAGGGAATTGATTACATGGAGTTCTGATAAACCATGGGTCGTGGGCTTAGGCCCTCGCCCCTTTTTCCACCAATTATTACAATACACAAACTTAAATTTATGTGGTGTCATATATGGTTAAGGAACAATGTGATGGTGCAACAGTTAGGTCATTGGTTTGGTGGACGAGAGACTTGGGTTCGATTCTCTGGGATCCAACAAAATTTTGACCAACCTTACCCATTAATGGCCAATGGAAGGTTGCCACATGGCAACCTCTCATTGGTCTATCTACGCCATGTGTCAATACACGATTGGTCCACCTGTATGTACGGTATGACAAATCACCTTGCCAACTTGACATGTCGTATCACCAACTGGCTATATGGTCGTTCTACGTGTCCCCCTTGCAATGGTGACACGTGTCACCTTGACCTTGTTGACTTTTGCTTGGTTTGACCTGAACTTTGACCAACCATATCTTTTGCATACAAACTTTGTTTGAGGCGATTTTTATGTTGTTGGAAAGCTATCGTCGAGCTCTATGCATTGATGTTGTTTTCAAGGACATTTGAGACGACACAATTTTGAGCATTTTTTAATCTTTTTGGACCTCTGTGAGTGTTCTGAATCCTCCTGGACCTCTGTGAGCGTTCCTAGATCCTCCTAGATCAAGGTGACATCATGGGAAAAACTATTTATTTTTATGATTCATACAAAAATTACGTGTACATAATTGTGGCCCACATTCTAGTGGATTTGGACCTAAAAGAGGGTATGCCATAAAGTATAAAGATAGTAGTGAGTGGAATCATGCATAGACAAATGATAAACTTTGTTAGGATACTAATTCAGTGTGCAAGGTACCATATATATGGGCATATTATGGAAGAGTGCATACAACCCTTTACTCAAAAAGTGTGTAGAAAAAGCATGATCAAAAGGCTAAAGAAGGGGAAGATATGGATACTTCACAAGTTGGAGGGAAGCAAATTAAGGAGAAATCTCTACTAGCTAGTGGATAAAACACTAGCAAGACAATAGATGACAAGGAAGACAAATTGAAGAGGTAACGATAAATTCTCAAGCTCAATATGAAACTAAGAAGGAACCTCGAGTTTGTCCAATGCAAAGATATGAAGATTCAAGAAATACAACTCTAAAGATAGATGTGATGTTGATGGAAGTAGAATTCCTACTTATCAATTGATACATTGGTAAGTCAAATCCTCTTCAACCATCATATTCATTAACAAGAAAAATGAGAATATTTTGGGTTAAGGATACAAAGTTATGTAAATTTATATGGTCTCTAGTATAATATCATTAGGGGAAGTTGAGAATAAAGGGGGGGATGGATCCAAAAGGGATTTGGAGATTGAAAGAGAAAACCCAAGAAAGGTGAACTACCCGAGTACTTAGGCCTTGATGGACTACTGCAAACCTATGACAAGCACAACAAATTCAAATTCAAAGGAGGTATTCATCAATAAACCTAAACCTAGATACTAGTCAAGGTCTAGAAAATAAAAGGGGTGGCATGTGTAGGGGGGAATTATCGTCAATCCTGAAGGAAAGCCAGAGTTTAGTTATCCTTGGGGGATAGGAAAAGGAACCAACAACAGAGTAGAAATGTTAACAATGTTTCAAAGATTAAAGTTTCTAAGGACTCAAGGGATATGGAGGGTCATTATGGTAGGAAAATCCAACCTTATTATCAAATATTTAAAGTTTCTTATAATGCCAAAGGATATCACCCTAAAAAACGTGGTCTTTCACACCCAAAGCCTAGAAAATTGGTTTGAAGACATCTGGTTCTTTCATGTTCTCAAATAATTCAATGTTGAGGTGGATCAGAAAGAAAATGAAGCCACAACCCTCCAAGTTGGGAAATTACAAATCGAGAGGGATCAGTTGCAAATCTCCCACATTCCTAGAAATGGCTTTGAAACCTTGTAAATGGGGATCAAACAACTTCATTGGACAAATGAAAAAATTAGATAAGAGGAATTACATCTGACCTCCCACTATTATCACCATTTATGAATTGTATGGAGATCATCAAATGACGGACATGTCACACATGTCAAGGGTGAAGGCTAATTTCATTCCTTTGCTTAAATCTACTCTTACACATATGGCGCTAGACATGGAAGATTGATTGTAGGTTATACTAGAGTATACTAGACTTGGAGATGAAGAAAGGTCGAGGATCTAACATATGTTCGCAAGCTCTGTTAGCTAACCTCTCACCACATATCTTGCACTATGTGGTTGGCATCTCATCATAGGTTATTCCTCATATTACAAGAAGAGTAGTCTATTATATTGCTTATCCATTAATATCTCAGGAAGGCAACATTCATTGGGGGTTATTTCTAAGATTCAGTCTCAACCCAACTTGATTTTAGTTTCATCTTGAGCTCTTTATGGTGTGGATATTCCTTGTGGCATCATATAACAACCTCTTAGGTCAGTAGCCGAAATTCCCTTTGATTTATCTCAATTTATTGGGGGTGTGATAGGCTAAGAGATATGGGTGGCCACAACCACTCGAATAGGTGCCTATATTGCAAAACCTCTAAAATGAGAAGAGGATCAGAAGATGTGAGAGGCATGTGAGAGACATCCACGATGAACTCAACATGGCAGTAAGGAAGTGGGATGAATGGAAGGAATATGTTGAATATAAGACCATAACAAAAATTATGGAAAGGGATAGAAGGGAACCCGTGATTACTCAAGAGCTAAAGGAGTGAAGGATTAGAAGAGACAAGATGGAAGCAAATAATGCAAAAATTGGTAGACAAGGTAGAATCCCTTCAAACAAGCTTGGTTCAACTTTCAAATGCAGGGAAGATCTCCAGGATTCCTCCTCCCATTGTGTTATGATCCCAACTCCAAAATGGTCAATGAATAATAACCCACTTCGAGGGGGAACCTCCTATACAAATGAATCACCTTTATTATAAATTGGAGATAAAGTGAGCTTGATGTAACCTACCTTAATCCAACCTAACCCTAACTAATAAACTAATAATAAATGAGTGTTAGGGCCTTAGGGCCTTAACATATCCCCCTCTTTAAAAAATATTTTCCCTTAAAGCTTGTAACCGAGGGTGTTTCTTCATGAATTGCTCATTTTCCTATGTAGCTTCTTATGGAGGCATATTCTTTGACTACTTTAGGTACTCCATAATGGTTTTATTATGAAAAGATATAAAACATTGATCTCTAACTTTTTCTAGTTCAAGGATCGACTTTCCTTCTTCATTTAATTCCTGAAATTTTGTCTGCACTCGCATAGTTTGTCCCAAAACCTTCTGTAGGCAAGCTGCATGAAAAACCTTACGAATGTGAGAAGAATTCAAATATAACACATACACCACTTGTCCAATCTTGCAAATAATCTTGTGGGGTCCATACAATTTTGGATCTAATTTATGACTCTTGTTCTGTTTGAGAGTAGACTAGTTATAAGGTTGTAGTCTCCAAAGTACCCAATCCCCCTCCTCGAGTTGTATTTCACTTCGATGTTGATCTGCTTGTTGCTTCATCCTATTTTGTTCCATTTGAAGGTTTTCCTTAAGAATTGTCAAAGTTTCTTTAGTATTCTCTGCATATGACTCTATTCCCTGTACATTGGATTGGTCCTGCAAAAAGTATGAGATACTATGAGCCAGAAATCCATAAAGGGATTCAAATGGGGATATCTTAGTAGATGTGTGATAGGTGGTATTATACCACCATTATGCTAGAGGAAGCCACTTCACCCATTGAAATTGATTGTCCGAAGAATAGAAATGTAGAGAACCCTCTAAACATTTGTTAACCATTTGTATTTGACCAACTATTTGTGGATGACATGATGAACTCATAGCTAGTGTTGTTCCACTCATCTTCCATAATTCTTTCCAAAATTTTCCCATGAATTTTGGATCTTTGTCACTTACTATTACTTTAAGAAATACATGAAGTCTATGAATGTCCTTCATGAGCACTTCTGCCACTTGACTTGCCCTGTATGTACTTTGAATTCCACATAAATGTGCATATTTTGTGAGTCTATCCACTACCAACAAAATGACATCCTTACCCTCTGGTTTTGGTAAACCTATAATGAAATCCATTGATATATCTTCCCATATTTGATTAGGTATGTGTAAAGGAAAAAATAAACCTAGAGATTCTATTGTCTCTCCTTTATTTCTTTGGAAACTCTGACATTCTCTTACAAATTTTTTAATATCTTTCTTCATTCCTTCCCCAAAAAATCTGTTTTGATCCTTTGATATGTTTAAAGGAACCTTGAATATTCTACCATTGGAGGGTCATGAGACTCCTTTAATATTTGTTGCTTCAGCTTTGATTGAGGGCATAAAAATATTCTACCCTTGTACCAAAGGATATCCCTCTTCCACTCCCAATGTTTCATAGAGTTCATCCCTTCCTTTACACATTGTATTTTGTGTCTATTAATATTGCCATTTTTCCATTCATGGTGAGCCTCCTCCAACCACACAGGAATGGAATATGTAATGGAATAGAAACTCGAGGCTTCTTATATTCTAGAAAGAGCATTTGCTACCACGTTGTCCTTCCCCTTTTTGTAGATTATTTCAAAATCAAACCCTTGCATTTTTGCTACCCATTTTTGTTACTCTTTTGATGACAATCTTTTCTCCAAAAAGTACTTTAGGTTATCATGGTCTATCTTGAATATAAAATGTCTCCTAATGAGATATTGTTGCCATTTTTTTATTGCATGTAAAATTGTTGCCATTTCTTCTTCATATGTATATTTCACCAAGTCATTTCCCTTAAATTGTTGACTTTTAAAGGCCAATGGTCTCCCTTCTTGCGTCAATACGACTCCAATTCCTAGTCCCAATGCATCACATTCAACTATGAATGTTTTACCAAAATCACGTGTTGCTGATACTGGTGTAGAAGACATGACATCCTTTAAGAGTGAGAATGCTAAAGTAGCCTCTTCCTTCCATACAAATGATTTTTTCTTCAAGAGAGATGTGAGTGGGCTTATAAAGTGTGCATAATTATTAACAAGTTTATGATAATATCATGTAAGACCCCAAAATCATCTAAGACGCTTGATGTTCTTAGGAATAGGCCATTTTGTAATAGCTTGGATCGTTTGAGGGTCCACCTCAACCCCCTCCCTTGAAAAGATATGACCCAAATACTCTACTTCTTGTTTCTCAAAATCACATTTGGATCTTTTTACATACAATTGATTATTCTCAAGAATTTATAGGACTTTATCCACATGTTTAATGTGGTCTTCCCATGATTTGCTATAGATAAGTAGATCATCCAAGAACACCAACACAAACGTTTTAGGTTAGGATCTAAATTTTTTGTTTATACGGCTTTGAAAAGTAGAAGGAGCCTTAGTTAACCCAAAAGGCATGACCAAGAACTCATAGTGCCCTTCATGTGTTCTAAAAGTTATTTTGGGAATGTCTTCATTTCTTAATTTGATTTGTTGGTATCCTGATTTAAAATCTAACTTTGTAAAATAAGCCACTCCATGAAGCTCATCTAATTGCTCATCAATATTTGGAATAGGGAACTTATCCTCGATGATGATTTTGTTTAGATCTCTATAATTAGGACACATCCTCCAAGAATTATCTTTTTTTTTTCTCACCATAACTACTGGAGCTGAAAATGAACTCTTGCAGGGTTGAATAATACATGAATCTAGCATGTCCTGTACCATTTTATCAATCACCCCCTTTTGTTGATGAGGATATATATAAGGCCTTTTATTAGGAGGAGTACTTCTAGGTATTAATTCAATTTGATGTTCATTATCTCTAGATGGAGGTAGCATGGAATTCCTTGGAAGACCCTATGGTGCTTTTCCAAAGTGCATTTTAATTCCTCTAGAATATTTTCATCTTCGTGCTTTACGTCCATAGAATAAAGTATAATTTCAACTCTCTTACTACCCTTTTTTAGGATTTTTTCCATTCTATGAGAGCTAATGACCTAAGAAGGTGTAGATTTTAACCCTTTGAGTTCATATTGAATTCCTTCTAATTCAAATATCATGAATAATTTCTTATAGTTTGTAGAAACTATACTGGCTAATGTTCTCAACCATTGAATCCCCAAAACAACATCTACTCCTACAATGGGAATGGCATGCATCATGATTTCTAAATTATATTCTCCCATGCCAAGTTTAATGTTGTGGCATTTTCTTACACAATCAATATTGCCCCCATTAACAACCAAAACTTGGAAAATTTGTCACTAGATACCCCCAAAAATTTGAGGCTCTATGCTAGTCTTTTATCAATGAAGTTATGGTGAGTCAATAAACACTATGACCTTTTGCTTCTTAATGTATCCTAAAATCTTAAGGGTTTGAGGTGCTAACAAACCTGCTAATGCATGAACATATATTTCACATCTGTCAATGTTGTGCATAATTTCTACATCTTTTCCTTGCTCTTTTAAGTTCATAATTTCTTCCTCATCCATTTGTACAAATGCCTCCATTTCCTCTTCATCGTTATCCAACAAGATGAACAATTTTGTTTCTTGACATTTATGCCCTTTTGACCATTTGTTATTACAACCAAATCATAGTCTTTTTTATTTTCTTTCCTCCATTTCCTTCTGTGATATTCAAGTAGGTTGAGGTAGGGTTTCCCTATGAGCCCCAAATCGATCTCTTCTTCTTGCATATGTTACAGTGGTAGAATTTTGTGTAGCTCTATTCTTGGCCTACATATGAGAAGCAAATTGCATAGCCTCCATAACATTTTTAGGGTGTTTTAAGAAAAAATCATGTTTGATGTATTCTCTTAATCCACCCATGGAAGCTTCCAACATATGTTCATCACTTATGTTATCCACCCTTGTGGCCAACACCTGAAATTATGAATTATAATCTTCAATATCACCTAAGTGCTTGATTCTTGTCAATTGAATAAAGTATTTTTGTTCCCAAACTTTTCCATATTGTGCTTCTAAGACTCTTGTAAACAAAATCCGAGAATAATTATAAGAATGGGGCTTCCTTTTAACCATCCATTGATACCATTGATAGGTTTTTGTCTCAAAGTACAAGGTTGATAAGGAAATCCTTTGCTTATCATCCATAATATTATACAATACAAAGTGTTTCTCTATTTTGTTCACCCATGTAAAGACTTATGGTCCATCAACCTTCTTTAATTCAACCTTGGGAAAGTTGACATCCTTAGGAGCCCATCCATAATTAACTCCACTATTAGAATTAAATCCACTTGAAAAATGCTTATTACTGGAAGGTTGTTCAACATGAATACTAACTTTATTTTCATGAGTCTCTTCAGTCATAGTGTCGCTTTTAGGAAGCCTCCCATCTAGGGTTTTTATGATCTTGTCCACCAACTTTTGTTCCATATTTTCCTCCATCTTACTTTTCATATGTTCCATCTTCTTTTCCATCCATTCCATCTTCTTTTCCATCTATTCCTTATTTTCATTCATCTTATTTTCCATATATTGTATTTTTATTTTTGTGTTAACCACATCATTACTTTTTATTTACCTAACACTCAATTCATTGAGTTGGTCCTCCAATTTGGATAGCTAATTATGTATTTCTTCATTTTATTCACGAGTCATTGATGAAATTTCTGGAGGTTAAATGGTGACATAATTTTTGGAACACCCTTATCCATGTGGGATAACAACAATAATACTCCTTTTTTTTCTCTCTATCACAAATTTTGAATCAACAAAAATATATATTCCAATCAAAAGTTATGCCAATTATAAGTTACGTACCTTTAAAACTCTAATTTTGAGATTGTCTTTCTAGTCGACGTTTGTCCTGGTATATCTATGAAATTTGATCCATTCTAAGCCTAAAATTTCATCTTGTAGTACTTTGATATGTATTCTCTACAATGCCATGGGTATGACCAAAATTTGATATGCCAAGTGAAAGTTATGACAACTTTCCCAAAACTTGTTGATTATTGGACCTTTCTAGATAACGAACTTGTACGGAATGCCACATGTCCAATATTTCATATACGATTCTAAATTTTTTACTCAAAATACTATGATCTATATTCTTTCCCAAGGAACTAGTGACACTCAATTTGTACTTTCTAAGTTTCATATATGGCCCTTCTACCAAGAACACATGTTTGAGACTAGTTTTAGGACTAGGTAAATAACCCTAATTTCCATAGCTTGTATTTATGAAATTATAGCATCTCATAAACCAATTTTTTTAGAAAGAGTACTTGGATATATCTCCTCAAACTCTTGAAAATTTCACAGTTCGAAACTTTACCAAAACAAAGTTATAGATAAAATTCCAAGATGACTTGTTTGAGTCCAATTTTAGGTGTAGTTAAAAATCCTAAATTCCACAGGCTATATTTCAAAAATTAAAATGATCTAGAGCCTGAAATTTTTACCACAAGTACTTCATTATGTCTTTGTGGGATCCTGAAAATTTCATAGTTTGAAACTTAACAGAAAAAAGTTATAGCAAAAATGACAAGATAACTTGTTGAAGGAGAAAAACCCTAGGATCGTAAGCTATGATCCCAAATGTTTTGATGCCAACTCCAAAATAGTCAATAAATAATAATCCACTTCGAGGGGGAAACCTCCTTTTACAATATATCCAATGCAAAAGACGAGATGCCTATACAAATGAATCTCCTTTATTATAAATAGGAGATGAAGCGAGCATGTTGTAACCTACCTTAATCCAACCTAACCATAACTAATAAACTAATAATAAATGAGTGTTAGGGCCTTAACACAATTCATGCATAGGATCATTTGAGTGTGACCTGGAATATCACGAGGAAAACATAGTCCAACAAGGTTTTGGTATACCATTTGTAACAACATCTCATATTGGAGTCAAGCTGGAAGCCCACGGTGGACTTAATCAAATGCAAAGCTAGTATATGTATTGTAATGTTTATTTGTGCTTTCTTATTTTTTAAGAATCTGTAGTAGTTGGCAGACTAGTGTTAGGGTGAGGAA
The DNA here is from genome assembly GCA_010110895.2 of Picea sitchensis. Classification (NCBI taxonomy): domain Eukaryota; kingdom Viridiplantae; phylum Streptophyta; class Pinopsida; order Pinales; family Pinaceae; genus Picea; species Picea sitchensis. The sequence continues at coordinate 207,644 of SNQJ01S0007233.1, read as the reverse complement.
AATATGGCTAAAACATATAACCAGTCTCATTTTTGTATTTTTGAAAAACACTATGGCCAATAGGTTGTCCCTTCTTTTTGTTGCTATATTACTCTGTTGGATGATACGACTGTAGTGTTGATTTAACAAAAAATATATCCATTATTGTTAAAAAAAGAAGGTCTAGGAAAGAAGAAAAATCTTACGTAAAGGGGGAATTGAAGGAGGTTTGTTTATAGATCCCATAAGGGAGACAACATCATCTATTATTGAAAGAAAATCATATTTGCATCATGCCTAAGAAAGAACATTAATGGAAATACAACAATGGAAACACAAATCCATTAAAGGGGTCCTTAGAGCAGGACAAACTCCATCCAAGGTGGAACTATGATTGTTTTATCCCTCAATATAAGTGGGTTTGTTAGCCTCTCTGAAAGAATAGCCTTGGTAAGACTATTGGAATTTCACAGGCTTGACGTAATACAAATACAATAATTATGAGAGAGGGGAAGAAACCGATAGGAGTTATGGGAAATATAATGAAGGAATGAAATTTCCTATCCATGGATGTCGTGGATAATTCAAGGGCGATTATTAATAGATTGGAAAAAAAAACCTCTTCTAAATCCATCCACGGATTTGGAAAAAAATCATGGTTCAATATTTTTGTCAAAGGATATCAATTTTAAGTTGTTATGGCCCATATGAAGACAGGAAGCCATTTTGGGAGGATTTCTTCTCTTTGGGTTATATTAGAAATGACAGAATCATTATAGGGGGGACTTAAAAACTTCACCCCGATTAAATAAGACATATGGGGGGATTGTGCTAGACTGGACAAATTGGAAGACATTTTTAGACACAAGATAGAAGAAGCACGACTTCTAGATGTCAAACCCATTAAACTAATTCCTACTTGGTGCAACAACCGAGTTAATGAAGCTAAGGTTTTAAATAGGAATGACAGTTTCTTGATAACATAAAATCTATCAATGGGAATAGATAGGGTAAGATCCTATGTGGACATGGGAGGTGGATCTCATCATTTTCATATCTTGATTTAGTTTTAGAAATAGGATGTAAAACCAGCTAGCCCTTTTAAATTCAATTCAATGTGGTTAGAAGATGAGGAACGCCTAAAAATGGTAAGAGGTGAATTGGTAGGGTTTCATGGATCCTTAAGGGACATAACAAGCTTTCAATTTGCAACATCATTGAAGAAGGTCAAGGTTGCAGTGTGAGATGGCTTTCAATAAGTTTAAAAATATGGATAAGGATTTAAAAGAGGTGGAAAGCCAGATGGCAACTTTCTTTGACCAAAATGTAGGAAGGATATTCAATGAAGAGGAGGATTTAGGGTTAAGGAACTTAGAAAAATGCCAAGAAGAAGATGTTGGAATGGAGAGAGGTAGAATGGATAATGAAGAGTAGAGCAATCTTGCTAGAGAATGGAGATGAAAATACATTTTTTTTCATAACTATGCAAATCATAGGAAAATGATTAATACTACATGGGAAATGGAAAGACAAGATGGGAGAAAAGCTCATAAGTTTCAAGACATAGCAGATATCAATTTTACTCACTTTCAAGCTATCTATGAGGAGTTAAATGGAGAAAACATTGTTGAGATCCTAAAATTAATAACATTATTTCCAAGATTTGTGACAAAGGAATTATAAAACAACGACTATGGAAGATATCTCAAAGGAGGAACTTATGATTGTTTTAGCATCATTCAAAAAGGACAAAATTCTAGGACTAGATGGCTAACCAGTTGAATTCTTTTTAAGATTTTATTATTTATTGGCGAGGATATTGTTAAAGTTATTTAAGAAGCAAGTAGTACAATGAAGTTCTTAGGGGTTTTTAATGTCACTCCCAAAAAATAATCATCCATAATCATTTGTAGAGTACATGATGATATCCCTTTACAATTATATATATGAAATAATGGCTAAGATCTTGGCAGTAAAAGTGAAAAGTTCTTCTCATAAGTTATATCTATAGAACAATTTGGCTTTATAGAGGGTATATAGATTCATGATGGCATTGCAACAACACATGAGGGACTTATTACTATGAAAACAAAAAATGCCAGTAATGATCATGAAATTTGATTTGTCAAAGGAATATAATAGAGAAAGTTGGCTCTATATTAGATTGATGTTATTCCATGTAGGGTTTAGTCTTCCTCTAGTCCAATGAATCATGAATTGTTTAAATTTAGTCTCGTTTGTAGTTCTAATCAATGGGTCAATGTCCAAGTTTTCAATGCTACTAAGGGATTGAGACAAGGTTGCTTGTTGTCACCTTTATTATTTTTAATCATTGCCGAAGGATTGAGTAGAGCAATATGGAAGCTAAGAGGGTGTGAGATATCCTTGGTGTTAATATGGGGAGGGATTTTTACGTTTATCATCTTTTGTTTGTAGATGATAATATTTTATTCAACAATGGAACAATGAGATACGCAAATAAACTCAAGGAAATTCTAGATATGTACGACACAACAACATGTATGGAAATAAATTTTCCCGAAGTTTCAATTTCATTTCATGGATTTGAAGATGAGTAGGAAGGGGAGATATCATAGATTTTTCCATTCAAAAATATTGATTTCCAAGCTAGGTTCAACTACCTTGGTTTTTTACTAAACCCTAATCGATATGGGGTCAAAGAATGAGCTTGGCTCTTAGAAAGGACATAAGCCATAATTTGTCATTCATGTAATAGATGACTATTTGTCAAGGGAATATTGACATTAGTAAAGTTGGTTCTAGAAGCAATTATAGTCTACTAACTTTATTCCTAAGGGGGTTTTGGAAAACAAAATAGGAAGACATGTTTTATATTTTTATGGATAGGAAAAAAAGAAACTAAAGGCAATGCTTTAGTGAAAATGGAAGAACATACAAAATCCTAAAGATGAAAGTAGGCACGGTTTAAAGAATATACATTTATTTGGGAAATCATTGGCTACAAAGAGTACACAAAATGTCATAAAGAATAAAAGTTTATGGAAGTAAATTATAATACATAAATACATAAGACCTAGGTCTATGCCTAGTTTGATAAGGAACCCAAGGAGGACCATAAATGATGTTTTCATACATTAGAAGGCTCTTGTACATGCAATCCCATTGATAGGAAAGTGGTTGTCTTAGAAGGTGGGAAACATAGAGTGGGTCAAAATTGGGGTTGATCCTTGGATAGGTTGTAAGGAGTTGATCCTTGGATAGGTTGTAAGGAACTGTTTAGGTTATCGGATGGGTTGATTGAAATAATTCGAGAGAAAGGCCTTTTTATTATTAATCAAATAGTTGATATAGAAATAACCAATATATGGCAACAAGGATGGATAAGTACGCAAGGGTTGTTTTTGGAAGGAGACAATGTAGATTTATGGAAATCCTATGTGTATAGTTTAAACAAGAGTCAAGTTCATTTGAGGAAAGAAGAAGATGTTGTTATTTGGTCAACAAATCTGGCTCTGAGTGAGTATACAACCAAGTTGGGCTATAAAGAAATGTTCTCTAATGAGATATAAGCATTGGATTGGTGGTGTAAGGTACTATGGAAATTAAATGCACTATAAAAAGCCCATGTATTTATGTGGTTAGCTATCAAATATAAAGCCTTGACTTGAGAGGTAATGTAGAGAAGAAGTGGAAAAGCTCATGGAATTTGCATTCTCTATAGGAAAGAGGAAGGAATGGTTAATAATTTGCTTATCAAATGTGATTATGCAAAATAAATATGGACAAACACTGAGAATTTGACTAGAATAAAGGGTAGCCAGGTGGTAACTATGTAGAAGATTGTTTAAAATCTTGGGTAAACAAAAAAAATTTGAAATGATATAAAGCCTTACCATGTATAATCTGGGGGATATGGTTAACAAGGAATTTACAATTGTTCAAGGAAAAATGCATTCCAACAATTCAATGCTCTTGTCAAATAATATCTATATCTTCTAAGTGTAAGGTGGAAGTCAAGCAAAAGAGGGTTAGATAGATTGAAGATTTGGCCATTGACAAAACATAGTCCTCGAGTTTCTTTGATGGGGAAAAGCACAGTCCACAGAATTAAGTGGTGAAAGGAGCATCTCATACCTTCGAGAATCTTACAAAATCATCTTTAAAGTAGGTCTAGGAGCAAGGACAAACAATTATGCTGAGGCAATGGCTCTTAGTTTTCTTTTAAAATGTGTTAAAGAAAAATAAAAGTGAGTGAAATTCATAATTATGGAGATTGCAGATTAATTATAAACTTGATGAAATGTATAACCCATCTAAATAAAATTGCTCTTAGGCCTATAGGAGAACAACTAAGGAGTCTATCTCTTTTACTCATATATACAAAGAGTTGAATGGGGAAGATGATACACTTAAGGAATCATATAGTTAGTAGCAGGTGTAGTGATTGAAAAAGAAGAAAGAGATGGTTTCATTTCCATTTCTACTCATAATTTATAGCTCGTGTAAATTTTTTGAAGGGTTTAAGTTATATGGACTCTGTTTAGTGATAATACTTTATATTTTGATGTTAAAAAAGGACTTTAATTCCTATAGATGGGGAGAAGATAGATTTTTTTATATCCCTTAAAAAGCTTTTAAACACAATATTTTGGGTAATTGAATAAAAGAATGGAGTTAGTTATGAGATGAAAATGATGTGGGGTTTTTATTGACTTTAGTACATGCACATGCACCGAGCACACAACAAATGTCATTTCCATTTAGCTATGACTATAAATCATGTTTTTTCTTTGGAAAAAAAATACATGTGTATATATAATTTTGGTAAAAAAGTGTATTATTATTCAAAAATACCAAAAGAGGTAGAGGAGTTATGATCCATAACTTGAGAGGGTGTCACAATGTCCTTCTTATTTGAAATAACCAAGTAATGAAACTACAGAACAATAAAAGGTTGGATCAACAAAAAACTTTACAACATTACATCTATCCTTTATATCTTCTTGGACTAAGAGCCACTAGGCTAGATTTGATGGGTGTTTTGACCTTCCATTTTTTGAATTTAATATAGGATTGGTGATCCAGGTGGATATCGGTGACCACCCACCTTTTCCAACTTGCTCAAAACAGTTTTCGGGCAATTTTGGTAATTTACTATTTTTAGCAGTTTTAACTTCCAGGGCCATTTTGAGGGCCTAAATGAAGGTTTTTTGGGATTGAGCTTCTCAATGATAGTCGAAGGCATGATTGAGCCCCCAAAATGAATATCCTCAATGATACCTTTCCAACGGGTTATCATACGCCTAAAACAGAGATCGTATGCAAAAGTTGTGACCCCGGGAAGTTGATGTACTGACTTATCCAGACGGGGCCCACATGACTTTTGGCGCTTCATCTCCTAGGGCTAGGTTTTTGGCATTCTTGTTTATTGTAAAAATGCCTTCAGAGCCTCATTGTAATGATATTCTTGCAAATGAGAGCAACTGTCACATCTCTTCTCAGAGATAAGCCACCACCATTCCAACAAGCTCGTTTTTGCTGCATTTGACAGTTTCGGCTTATTTCCTTATTGAATAGAAAACTAGTTTTACTATATCTCTTTTATTTTGTGTTAAGAACTTGTTAATAATCTGTAGTCATTTCATTCTGCTCATAAAATTCGGATCAATTGGTCAGTTGGATCTTTACCAATTTTTAAATCCAAAACATGGCCTACAATGTCCATTTCCACTGACATAGATGCACTTGCTTCTCATGTAGGAGATGGAGAATAAATTGAAGGTGAAATAGATAAAGTCATTGGCTCTTTCACTGCTTGGAGTTGATTAATTCTAAACAATCTTAGGACATTTCCTTGGCAAATTTGAGGTGAATTCTTTAGACTTGCTTAGGTTTGAAATCAAATCCTTCACATGATCCTTCTCTTTATGGTGTTTGGGCCTAGAGATGGGCTACTTGTTATCTTTATACCATGTGAATACCTAAGGCTTTGCAATTTTTTTTGCTAACTTAGGCAAGACTTTGCTACATGCCCATACTCAAAGCATGTCGGGATCTACAAAAATACATATTCTCTATTGGATTCATCATGATCATCCTTTGCAATCCATAATGAGATATTCAAGCAAGTCCTTCTACATGCTAACCTCTACACAGAGTTTTGCACAAGGTAATCCATGAAGTTTATTTACTTCAAGCAAGGTCTAAAAACCTTTCAATATAATTTTTAATGGATTCTAGTGTCTTGGCATGCCTATAACTCAAAGACAAATTAGGAAACTTGACCCAAATGGGTATTGTTGATATAGTTTTTTTTTATCGAGGGTTAATCTTGAGCTACCAAGGCCTCATAAAAAAATCAACATTGCCTGAAAACCAAGGCCTTCCTTCATAATTCAATCCTGAAGGATTTGAAAACTATGTGGTAAAGAAATAATTTTCCCAAAGGTGGATAGACACATAATACACAACATATCCTTTCTAGGATTGAATTACCCACATAACAATATTTTTTAACAATGGCCAAAAATTGTTAAACCTGCAGATTAAGCACATATCCTCGAAATAATTGATTTCTTCTTATGCATAATCGGGGTCCATGATAAATATATGAATATTTTCTGATTTGGTAACAAGAAAGGATGAATTAACATGTGTTATCACCCTCAATATTCACACCCTTTCACAAATCAGAATCTTGAAATCAGATTGAAGAAACAAGCCTTACATACGAGTGACTTGACCACTATATCCCCAAAACCAAAGGACATGAAATAAGTTAGAGGTGTCTATGAAAGATCTACATCTGCCCCAAGTGAATGATTAAATAATTTGAACCACCCCTATGTGCACTAGATCTGGAAGCTTGGGCATGCTAGTAAATAGAAGCCTAGAACTACATGTAGAAACCCACCAAAAGTGCAAGAGACTCTCATATAGAAAACAACTAGTTTGATATGAAGAGAGGTCGAAACCTAAAAAAAAATGAAAAATTGTGAAGGATCTATGAAATCAAGACAAATCCAAAATATGATAACGACCAAGCTATAATGGGGAGGACCAAAATCGATCCCTACTCACTAGTGGCTCGAAAAAACACTTCACGCTCTGGATCACAATATGGAAATGAGTAGAGAAGCTCTTATATCTTCCCAATGAGGCAAAGAAAAACAATGGTAAATAAGGTAAAGCCAATATGCCTAATACCCCCTCTCACCTAAGGGTAATCAAAGGAGATCATTCTCCATGTTCCACATTGCAAACAATAATCCCAAAGATGATGATCAACATTCTCCACAAACAACAACCCCTCAGATGCCTCCCCCTCATCATAGGTTAGCTCATTCACTTGATCGACATGGTTCATCCAATGAAGGTGGCCCAACACACATGAAGTACATTAGTCATTGTTTCACATAAAGTGTTACATCTAATGCATTAGTCATTTAGGTGAGGATCATGGGTTGAAGTCAAATAATGGATCATGATGCTTGGAAGTTATGTTTTTTTCCTTGTTTCACCTTGGTGGCCATCATGCGTGTCATAGTCCAATGTTGTCACTCTTGGGGAATAGGGGTACTACGGGGAGGCTAGGGAGGCCTTGGTGGGGGTAAAATACCATTCATGTCCATACTTAACACATTTCATCTAAATTCCATCCATTGTCTTATCTTCGGGAAACAATTGCTACATGTACACCAAAGAGGTCTGTGCCTTCATTCTCCTATGCGAAGAAGGGGCTAGAATGCCCGAGGTTGATGCAAATGGTAAAATAATGGAAAATGAATGGGATGACAAATGATAAAATTAAAAGCAAAAGAATCGTCTTGAGCTCTACCCCCTCACTATGAGGCCATCACCCCAAGTCTTAATGCACCGAATGCATATAAAATCAAAAGGACTTAATTGAATCCCAATAAAAATAAGTGCATAAACCTAAAAAGGGTCTTTCAAAGCAATACATGAATAATCAAAAGGCAAGAATAAGGGTTTGGAAAGACACAATGCCGAGGAAAGGGTAACTCAAGCACCAAGCGCTCCCTCTACAAAGGCGCTCATGGAGATGAACCCACACATGGACTCGCATGTCAATGACACCATGACCATGAAGTAAACCCCATGCCATGTCATTCACTTATACTTACACTTTGAATTGTTTCTCAAGAACTACTCCTCTACTTGGGTACTGACACACCTAATAGGCTCTTGTGATGGTCCCCGCATGCCCAAACTTGGCAAATTGCATAAAGTCTGCAGCTAGTGTGAACATTGAACAAGATCCTAATGTAAATTGCTTACATGGATTTTGTATTAGATTGTGGCTTACTTTGTATGATTCTAATGACTCTTATATCCATTATGGATGGTTTCACTTGACTTCTCTGAGCCTTGCTTGATGATGATGCACCCCTAGATATGGTCCTTGGGAGGACATTTCATGATGACATCATGCCATTGTATGGAGGACGTTGCACCTTTGATGATGAGCATTGGGTCAAGTGATCACTTGACATACTCCTTTGTACCCTTTGGCACCTCTTGGACTTGGGATGTTGCACACTTGAGCTAGGACATTGTCTATGTAGCCTCATGTGTCACTCAGAGGGAAGGAAGCTTCTTGGATGTTGTACCCTTTTGAGGAAGTTAGGGTTTGGATGGACCCGATTTCCCTTGATGATGATGATGTAACTCTTTGAAGATGTTATGGACACTTTCCTATGATGACGTCATGCTTGGACATTGGGACATTGCACATATTGAGGATGATGTCATGTTCGAGGGTGATTTACTGCTAGCTTGATCCGACCTAGCATTTATGATGATGAGTTGACACCTTTTGATGATGAGATGTGACCTTATTGATGAGGGGATGTGACTTTTGATGATGATTTGAAATTTTTGAGGATGGATGTGACTTTTGGAGCTTTCATATCCCTTGAGGAGATGATATCACCCTCATTTTGTCTTATACTCTTACATGTGTGGACTTTTGAGATGGCGTTTTGATGTATTAGCATTTTATTTTTCTTTTGGAGGCTTGTATTAGCATTTTATTTTTATATTGGAGGCTATTTTGGGGTTGGCCTAGACCTATCCACCTTTGGTGGATTCATGGATTATTATGTTTTAAGGGATTTTATGAGGAGAGATGATGGTGCTATATATATATATATATATATATATATATATATATATATATATATATCATTCTCCCCGCCACTAAAAGAACACCTTAGATATTCGGATTCGATTCTACAGTCCTTCAAAAATACAGGTTCTTGGTACCAGATAGATAGAGAAACTCTCACGCTGCAACTCTGCCTTCTCCAATATGTTGGTGTAAGAGAGCTCACTTGAAGTCAGTCCTTTCGATTGGGCACGCCTACCAGAAGGAAGAGATGAGTCGTGTATTTACGTGGTATACATATATGAAGGTTTCCTCATTTGTAAATCATAACTCATATTGTGGAGAATTACAACACTTGTTTCTATCCTTCTCTTTCATCATGGACTACTTATGCACACTTTCTTAGAGACGATATAATGGGTTCTTTTCAAGTTTCTTGAGGATGATTTCATGGTTAGGGTTTCATTGATGCTCATTGATTTGACTAGTAAGTGTTCTTTTCAAGTATTTGATGGTTTATTCTTGATGTATTAAGTAAATGTTTTATCAAAGTGGTGATAATTGCATGCTATGTTGTATTTTATTGGATAAACCTTTGTCTTAAAACCCTAGGAAGGTTTGTAGTGGACTAGATTCCCTTGTTGTCATTTATTTTAAGCGTGTTGAAGGACATAAGGGTATTTCTAGGGTTTGTAGTGGACTACCCTAATCTTGCTCTTATAGGTTAATGTTCTAGGGTTTGTAGTGGACTTCTCTAGGGTTTTAACCAAAATCCATTTTTGATCTCTTACTATAGGTTTTTATAAGACATGGGATGATCTCTGAGGGTTTGTAGTGGACTACCTTAAGTTTCTCTCCTAAAGGATCAATAGTTAGGGTTTGTAGTGGACTACCTTAGGGTTTGGTTCTCAAGTCTCTGTCTTGCCTTTTCTCTCCATATAAGTTGCATCTTTGATTCCATATGCCCAAGGAAGCTAGACAACACTAGTCTCTTCTCCTTCAAAGTGATGTTGAACCCTAATACCTCTTCTCCTTTGACGTCCTATGGTGGATTTAGGTTTTATTGCATTCATTTCTCAATTTTCAAACTTTGGTAGCATAACATCCAGGGTTTGTGGCATTCTTAACGTTAGACTGTTCCTTGACATCACTTATTGCATAATTGTGATAATGTTCAACCAACTAGGGCTCGATGTCTTGCACATTTTGAGGTTGTTAAATGCCATTTACATTTCAACAAGCATTTGTTATTGGAAACCCTAGTTTTAACTTGCAATTCAACCCTCTTTCATTGCATATTCACTAGTTTAAAGGGTTGCTATATTTCTATTGTTATAACTTGTCATATTGCTGAAGTAGTCATATTTATTTACAAGTTTTATGACAACCATGGATTTTCTTTTGATTTGTAGTGTTTCAGAGCATTTATTTGAATTTTTAGACTTGGTCACTATCATTCATTATCTTAAAACACCTCACACACAAATATGGGATTGCTTTACTCAACCACCTTGTGTTTACCTTGAACTTTAATCTAAGTGGTGGTATAATTGAGTAGCCAAGATAGGAGGTCGTAGACTTGATTCAATCTTTCTATAAGATTCCATGAGGTTGCTAGGGAATCCTCCTTTGTGTTGGATTTCAATCCTTCACTAAAACAAGGGAAGTGATTGCTAAGGTGATAGTGGCAAGTACTTCCATATGTTACAGTTATCAAGCATCTTTTGAAGGCTTTGCACAAGTGTTAGATTTTGTGATAACATTTTGGCATCATTCTATGTTACACTTGTCAAGCATCTTGTGAAGGCTTTACACAAGTGCTAGATTTTGTGATAACATTTTGGTGACGTTGCTAGGAAGAATCGAGCCATTATTCTTGGAAATCTGAAGTCTATACTTCAATGATTTTTAGTGAGCTTTCATCAAATCCTTACTTAGATAGCTTACCTGGTGACTCCATTGAGGAAATAAGCCATTTTCCCTATGCACATTTTGAAGACCCGGTGCTTGTGAGGTGAAGCAAGCATTATTGCGAAGGCATTAAAGATTCACCTTGGTCATTCCACTGGTATGTTTATGTAAGAAGGTGTCATCCTATCTTAAGATTTTGTATAACATTGCATATTCTCAAATGAAGGAATTATGACATCATGAGAATTTCATGAAAGGTTTATTTCTATTGATATTAAGAGTATTCATGGATACCCAAATGACTTTCCTTCGGAATGGTGGGAGAATCGTCCAAAATTTGATGGTGATCGATCTTTGACCATTTCTTATGTTGCAAAATTATTGAACTACACATTGGAAATAAATGTGATACATGAAGATGTGCTAATAAAATTGGTTTTATTTTCTCTACCATTTAAACTACAGAACTAGTTCAAAGATTATTGTGAACCAAAGAGTATATCTTCTAGCACAGACCTCATTGAGAAATTTCTCAAGCATTGGGGCCCAAGGTTTTAGAGGTATGAAGACACTCTTAAGGATATTAAGCCATCCATTCAAGATGAAATATGTTTTTCTAACCATATTGAACATGATGAAAACTTAGTTGAAGAACAAGATCTCGAAGAAGAGATTCATGGAGAGAGTTTCCAACCCTTTGAAGAAGAGCAAGAGCCACCTCATGAATCCATTAAAGAAGAAGAAGACTTGGATGAAGTAAACCATGTTGAAGATCGAGGGCATGATGATGACCCAATTGGAGAGAGGATCTTTCCTCACGAACAAGGGTATGGTGAGTAGTACTCCTTTCTAAGTTTTTGACCTATGTTATGCATCATTTGATGATTTGGAAAGTGAAGAGTTTTCAGAGAAACCCTTGGATTTGGAGAACTCTTCATTTGATAAAGAACATGATGACCATGGAATTGGAAATTTTGATGATTTTTTATGTATTGGAAGGCATAAATGGGATATGAGTTGTTTTTACTTTGACGAGGATCCCATTTATGATGTTGATGATGACTTTAGGGTCGGGATTATGGAATTGTTTCCTTTGGAACATACATCTATTTGCATTAATGACTCATATTTTTGAAAACATGAAGATGGCATGAGTCTTATAATCGATCATTTGTAGTTAGAGATAGATTCATCTTCCCTACCTAATTCACATATCTTCTATTAGACTACTCGTGATGGTTTCTTATAGCCTTTTCACACATTTAGTTAGTTTGATTTAAAGGAGTCTCCAACATTTTGATTTTTTGTGTTCCCTACATAGTGATCTGATATTAGAGTGGTTAGCATAACATCCTCAATCCTCATGGTACAATCACGCCCTTCAATTGATCGAGATGTGGTTGGTTAATGTTCCTTTTTTTAAAAGATGATGGAAATCCTTGTCATTTCAATGGATCCAAATTATGTTCAACAAGAATTTGTTTGTTTTGTGGATAACAATTTAATTTAAAAGTTTAACTGTTTATGGATTTCAGTTTAAAAACTTCAAAAATGGGTTTTGGAGTGTTGGAAGGATCTTTTGATAACTATGATGGTTATCCACCATTGCACAAAGGAGTTTTTCATCGCAGAATTCATTTGATCTTTATACAAAGTCTGTTTTATGAAGGAAGGCCTTTGGTTTCAAGGCAACATGGGTTTGTTCATGACACCTTGGCAGTTGAGATTTGATCCACGATTGGAGTCACTATCAATGATGCCCATATGGGTATGGTTGCCTAGTTTTACTTTAGAGTATATGCATGTGAAATCTATGGAAACCATCAAAACTTCTATTGGGAGGTTTATTTCCCTCACTCCATAAATTCTTGGGCTCTCTTGTGCAAGGATTCATGTAGAAGATAATAGGTAGATTGTTCTTCCTACTAATCTCATTCTAGAGTGCAAAGGAAATTGATGTACTCAATGATTAGATTTCTCGTGGCTATCATTTTAATGGTGGACATGCTTTGTGTGTATCCATGTTATGAATGTTACCCCCCTCATCCTAGGGTTAACTAAGGAGATCATGTCTCCAAGCCCACAAGTAGCAGAGATGGAGTGCCTAGAGCCAGATTGACCAACAAAGCCCATCAACCCTGATTTGCCTCCAAACATAGATCAACCAAGGCTCATCACATTCAAGAAACCTAGGGTATGGTGCATGGTAATCCAACATCACCATGAGGTTTGGTTAGTCCTTTCTCCATGTAGGGTGTTGTGTTTAATTTATTGTGCATGTAGACAATGATTTTTGGTTGAAGTTGGATAATGGATCACTTGCTTGAGAAAATGTCTTCGTTCCCTTGTTTCACCTTGGTGGTAAGATTCTATTCCCTAGTCCTGTGTTGTCACCACCCAGGGAAAAGGGGTAATACTGGGGGCCTTCCCAAGGGTAACGTTCCGCTCCCGATCATACTTAACATTTCCCATCATAAATCCTTTCATATATCCCAAACTTAGACTATGGCCCATTGTCTCATGAGAAGAAGGGGTTGAAGGCCTAGAGGAAGATGCAACTGCTACACACACACACACACACACACACACACA
>SNQJ01S0007233.1:175753-194003 GCA_010110895.2 Picea sitchensis | reverse complement strand
CACACACACACACACACACACACACACACACACACACACACACACACACATCATTGCTAAATTATAAAGGCTACCATAAAAGCCTCGAACCAACTTGAGCTCTACCCCCTCTAGTAATGGTAATCACCCCTATCCGGATGCGAATGAATGCAATAATTATAAAGGACTATTTCCCAATAAAATATAAAGGAATGAAGCTTGAAACCTCATAAAGGGGAATTGAAAATGATAACTGGATATCAAAAGGAAAAATAAGAGGTTCAAAATGCAAAAAGTACCTAGGAAAGGGTACCTCAAGTAAGCAAGCGCCACCTCTACAAAGGCGCTCATGAAATGGATACCATAACCCATGAAGTAAGCCTAATACCATATCACACTCATACTTGCTCTTGATGGGTTTTTACTTTCCCTTGTCACTCTTAGGGCCTATCTCTCTACTTGGGTAACTTATTGTTTAGGCGGCGCACCTAATATGGTTGGATAACTTGGTAACAATCACAAGGTCTTGGGATTGGGTGATACTTGAAGGGGATAATGGGGTGAATTGTTATACATGGCTTCTATCTAAAACATCAACTTACTTTGCATGATTTGAGAACTAACGTGTCTTATGAACATTGGTTTACTCTGTCTTATATTCCGTTTTGTTTTGAATGTCCTTGACATGGTTCTTTGTTGGAAATTTTGGGTTGTGCCTAGGACCTAATGCCCCATTACAATACTTTGGCACATGTGATGAAGAGAAACGAGTCATCCAGTGGCTCAACACCCTCAGACAATGGCTCTCACATCCTTGGAGCCTTGGACGATGGAAAGATGGGATTGGTTTTGAGCAAGCTGGTCATTATCCACACACATGGGCTGAAGGCCCACAGGTTGGGCATAGCACCCCGAAGATTTTGTGCATAAAGGATGAAGGATGTTGCCTTTGGAGGCACCTTAACATCACCTGACGATGAGTTCACACCCCTCTTGCAATAGGAAGTGGCCTTTGGAGGCCCATGACACCACCTTATAGCTTTGAAATCACCCTTATAGCCTTGACGTCACCTTCTAGCTTTGACGTCACCCTTGTAGCCTTGATGCAATCGTTGGAGGCTAGGGTTTTGATGGATCCAGAGGTTGCTTGATGTGGTATGGGTGAGGAGACATCCCCTCGAGTAGTTGAGGCAAGACATGTGGTCTTTTAAGGCCCAACGATTCACCTTGAAGGCATTACGTCACCCCCTAGGGCTTGACGTCACCCTTTTAAGGTTTATTTCCTATATTTTTCATTTATGCACATTATAGAGGCAAATTATAGTGGCCGACCCTCTTTGTTTTTTAAAATTATGGATAAAATTATGTTGCAAGGCCTCATATAAATAGAGGCCTTGCCATTTTCATTTTTCATCATAAGTCATTCCTCTCTCATAAGAGGAGGACCGAAATTTCTGCCCACTTGGGAACCATTGACACTTTTATTTATGCGCTATCTCTTGGAGGGAAACTTTTGGATGTTTCTTGGCTCATTCTTGGTGAAATTTTGTGCAACTAGGGTTTGTGCATGGTTAAATCTTGGTGAAGTAAGTAAAATATGCAATTTATTTTCAATATTGAATGCTTATGGTATGTTTTACTTGTTCATATTGAAGCTATATTACTTTTGTAAACCCTAGGAGAGGAGCATAAGGTGCTTCCTCCTCTCTCTAGTTTATTTCATCCATTAATTTGTTAAGAAACCTCATCTAGGGAAAACTCCTAAAGACCTAAAGTGATAGCACTTAAGGAGTTCGTTCTAGAAGCTTGTTGTGACAAAATAACAATCCTAGAAGGGAAGAAACACTCGCCAAAGCCCAAGGGTTCTTGCACTTTAGCATTTCTTCTTGAGATCTAAGGCCCTAAGGTGATAGCACCTTGGATCTCAAGCCCTACATATTGGATGTTATTATAATCATCCTTCAAGTTACATTTATAGTGTTGTTGTAATTGACTCCATAGCCCAAAAGGCACTAGGTCACTTGCTCTCTTGTGAAGGAATCCGATCAAACAAACTCTCAAACTCTATTGTATAAAGCTTCTACTAACTTTCTCTAACCTAGCTTAGCCTAAAATGCTAATTTAGTTGATGTTGTTACAAATATTTGTTACAACCATCTAAACTGATGTAATTTGTTGCATAACTCACTCTAACTACTAGCTAACATACTAAAAATTGCTTGGGATAAGTGCTAATGGATCTACTTGACAAATGATAAGTTTGCACTGTAATTTATTGCAATTTTGAACCATATTTCTAGTGGTTGTTAGAAAATACTAATTGTTGTTATAAATCGTCATCTTGCTGCAATTTTGTATTAGCTAACATATATTTTCATTTTCTATTGTCTCTTGAGGTATTTTGATCATACTGGTACTTGGAAATTGCTATATACGTGTCATATTGTTCTTGTTCCAGGTAGGTACCGAAAATACTTCCCTTTGCCTCAATTTCATGTACATGGACCTTTGACTTAGGTAACTAGTGAGAGGGTGCTCAAAGCTTGGCTATGCCCCTTGCTATCTAATCCCTTGAGGTTATCGAGGATGCCTCCCCTGGGCTGGACTTCATGCATCCCTAAAATGTGGGGATTTCCTATTAAGGTGACAGTGGTGGGTTATCATGTAGTTACATGGATTTGAGGACTTGTGTTGGTGCTTTGACATAAGTACAAATCCATCTGATAACATTTTGGCGCCGTTGTCGGGGAGAATCGAGTCAGTTTTCCTCAATGACACATCTTTTGGTAAGCTTTCTCCCGAAGCCCTTATCTTAAAATCTTACCCGACGACTCCAATAAGGGTGATTCCCTCACTTCCTTAGATGATCCTAGAAGGATTATCTGGTGACTCCATTGGGTGACAACCCTATAATAACCAACCATGGATTCTCCATGGGATTCGAGTGATATTTTCATACCCTTAGACATGAGAAAAATCTTGGGTTACCCTCGACGGATGCTTTCTAAGTAGAGAAGAAAATGGCTGCCCAATTTTTCTGGTAATGTTGGGATTACTGCCAAAGAACACTTGAGTAATTTCTAGGCCTTCTTTCAACTTAACCCCATAGATAATGATGCTGAAGATTTGGTGATGGAAATTTTCTTAGCCACTCTTTGTGACACTGCTAGAATATGGTATGAGGGTCTCCCAAATAATAACATCAACACCATGGAACAATTTGAAGACACCTTCATGAAAAGATGGAGCACCGAGGAAGGCTCTAATATAATCTATGACATGAAAGAGGAGTAAACTTACGAAGAGGAGCAAGAATTATCCCATGATTCTACTAAAGACAACGAAGGCCTGATTGAAGAACGAGAGCCTGAAGAGGTGAGTCATGAGGATGAAGTGTTGGTGTATGCTCCTTCATTTGATGAAGTCATTTAATCTTCCATTCTTCCTGCACATGAAGAAGACAATGTGGTTAGTCATTTTCCTTTTCAAGTTTTTGTTGATTCTTTGTTCTATGATTCAATAGGTGAATAAATAGAGGAACCCTTGGATGTACTATACCCTTCATGCTACAATGAAGGTGACAATGTGATTGACAACATTGATGAGTTTATATGTGTTGGGAAATGTAAGTGGGATGTGATTGGTCATGATGGAGATCCCATTTACGACACGTGGTCATTTTCAATTGTTGCATTCACAACTTCATATGCTATTGATTCTAATATTAGGCAACAAGGAGATGACACTATCACTGATTTGTTACAACCACCCAAGAATGACTTACTGCAACATTCTCAAAATGAATCATGTTCATACCTTGAGGAGTTTGATGTATGTCCTTTCAAGCACTAGGATTTACTCTACAAACAAAATTTTCAACCATGATTGTGCTCAAATTTTGATGAGGTTGAGGACACGATTGGCCAAGAGTGGAATTCTTGTGATGGATCTTTTCAACCTCTTTCTTTATCTCTCTACATCACTAAGGATGTTGTTGGGAAACACACTCCTTATCCCAGGAGGTCTTAAGGGAAATTTTTCTTTTAGAATTTAAGGGTAGGTTGAATGCTTTAAGAAGAAGTTTTGTACCTCAGTATTTTAGCCTTCCCCTGAGAAGTTGTCGATCATCCTCTAGTTTTTTTCTCATCCCTTCTTAGGCCTCGGGGAGTGGCAAGATCCAGGGTAGTCATCCCTCAGAGTGTTTAAGACAACCTTATGAGCCTCTATCTCGTCACAACCCCATTCAAAGATAGATTGAGCATTCTTGTGAGAACATGACTTGGCATGATTTTGTCCTCCCTCCCATCTCCGTCAGTTAAATTTTATGATTTTCTATGATATACTGATTTCTCTAGCTCATGTTCTTTATATGCTTGACTTGTGCTTGTTTTGGTTTATGATGAGGCACACAAGTAGATATTATGATATATTGGCAGGATGGTTTCACTAGTTATATGATCGTACCTAGCATTTCTTACTTCCATAAAATAATGTAGGTAAGTTAAGGTAGGCATTTTCATCCTACATGTCATGGTAGTATAGTGTGCATTTAGTCTAGCTTAATTTGCATACATGCTTATGATTTACATATTTTTTTCTTGCATCTTGCATCATTGCTTTGTCATACTTATATGTTTGCATGATCATATTTACATGTTGGAATAAAATATTGGAAAATTTTCTTTTCAACATTTTCTTCTGGATTTTTATAATTTTTATAAGAATAAGGGGTGATAGCACCACCCTAGATGATTTGGTGATTTTGCTTGAGTGTGTAGGCACAGGTCATACCAGAGATGTTGAGTTTCTCATGCACTCTACGGTGAGCAAATGTCCCCAAGTAGGAGCCTGATGTTATCCCCGTCAGCCTAGGGGTAACTACGGAGATCATGTCTCAAGACCCAGAGGTAGTAGAGATGGATTGTCGAGAGCCAGGTTGACCAACAAAGCCCAACACCCCCCCTGATTTTCCTCCCAACACAGATCAACCAAGGCTCATCACATTCAAGCAACCTAGGGTATGGGGCATGGTAAGCTAGTGTCACCATGAGGTATGGTTAGTCCTTTCTCAATGCAGGGTGTTTTGTTTAATTTATTGGGCATGTAAACAAGGATCTTTCATTGAAGTTGGATAGTGGATCACTTGATTGAAATGTTGTCTTGGTTCCCTTGTTTCACCTTGATGGTTAACTTCTGTGCCCTAGTCCTGTGTTGTCACCACCTAGGGAAAAGGGGTAATACTGGGGGGCCCTCTAGCGATATATATATATATATATATATATATATATATATATATATATATATAGATATGTATGTATGTATGTATGTATGCATGCATGCATGCATGTGTTTGTGTGTGTGTGTGTGTGTGTGTGTGTGTGTGTCATTATTGTGTGTGTGTGTGTGTGTGTGTGTGTGTGTGTGTGTGTGTGTATCATTGCTAAATTATAAAGGCCACCATAAAAGCCTCAAGCCAGCTTGAGCTCTACTCCCTCTAATGGTAATCGCCCCGGTCCAAATGCGAATGAATGCACCAATTATAAAGGACTATTGCCCAGTAAAATATAAAGGAATGAGGCTTGAAACCTCATAAAGGGGAATTGCAAATGATAATTGGGTATCAAAAGGAAAAATAAGGGGTTCATAATGCAAAAAGTACCGAGAAAAGGGTACCTCAAGAAAGAAAGCACCACCTCTACAAAGGCACTCGTAGAAATGGATGCCATAAGCCATGAAGTAAGCCTAATACCATATCACACTCATAATTGCTCTTGATGGATTTTTCCTTTCCCTTGTCACTCTCGGGACCTATCTCTCTACTTGAATAACTTATTGTTCAAGAGGCGCACCTGTGTGTGTGTGTATCATTGCTAAATTATAAAGGCCACCATAAAAGCCTCAACCCATCTTGAGCTCTACCCCCTCTAATGGTAATTGCCCCGGTCCAAATGCGAATGAATGCACCAATTATAAAGGACTATTGCCTAGTAAAATACAAAGGAATGAGGCTTGAAACCTCATAAAGGGGAATTGCAAATGATAATTGGGTATCAAAAGGAAAAATAAGGGGTTCATAATGCAAAAAGTACCGAGAAAAGGTACCTCAAGAAAGAAAGCATCACATCTACAAAGGCACTCATAGAAATGGATGCCATAAGCCATGAAGTAAGCATAATACCATATCACACTCATAATTGCTCTTGATGGGTTTTTCCTTTCCCTTGTCACTCTCGGGACCTATCTCTCTACTTGAATAACTTATTGTTTAGGAGGCACACCTAATAGGGTTGGATGAAGGCCCTCCCATACTTAAACTTGGTAACCTTCACAAGGTCTTGGGCTTGGGTGATACTTGAAGGGGATACTGGGTTAAATTGTTCTACATGGATTCTATATAAAACATCAACTTACTTTGTAAGATTTAAGGACTAACATGTCTTATGAACATTGGTTTACTCTGTCTTATAATCTGTGTCGTTTTGAATGCCCCTGACATGGTTCTCTGAGGGACGTTTTGACTTTTTCCTAGGACGTTGTGCCCCATTACAAGACTCTGGCACATGTGATGAAGAGCAACGAGTCATCCAGTGATTCAACACCCTAAGACAATGGCTCTGACATTTTTGGAACCTTAGACAATGGACATATGGATTTGGTTTTGAGCAGGTTGGTCATTATGCCACACATATGGGCTGAAGGCTCATAGGCTAGGCAGAGCACCTCAGATATTTTGTGCATAGAGGATGAAGGATGTTGCCTTTGGAGGCACCTTGACATCACCTGACGATGATTTCACACCCCTCTTGCACTAGGACGTGGCCTTTGGAGGCCTATGATGTCACCTTCTAGCTTTGATGTCACCCTTGTAGCGTTGACATCATCCTTCGAGGCTAGGGTTTTAATGGATTCATAGGTTGCTTGTTGTGGTATGGGTGAGGAGACACCCCCTTGAGCAATTAAGACATGACATGTGGCCTTTAAAGGCCCAACGATTCACCTTGGAGGAATCACGTCACCCCCTAGGGCTTGATGTCACCCTTATAGGGTTTATTTCATGTATTTTTCATTTATGCACATTATAGAGGCAAATTAAAGGGGTCAACCCTCTTTGTTTTTTAAATTTATGGATAAAATTATGTTGCAAGGCCTCATATAAATAAATGCCTTTCCATTTTCATTTTTCATCATAACTCATTCCTCTCACAAGAGGACGACTGAAATTTTCGCCCTCTTGGGAAACATTGGCACTTTCACTTATGCGCTATCTCTTGGAGGGAAACTTTTGGATGTTTCTTGGCTCATTCTTGGTGAAATTTTCTGTAACTAGGGTTTGTGCATGGTTAAATCTTGGTGAAATAAGTAAAATCTGCAATTTCATTTCAATTATTGAATGCTTATGGTATGTTTTACTTGTTCATATTGAAGCTATATTACTTTTGTAAACCCTAGGAGAGGAGGATAAGGTGTTTCCTCCTCTCTCTAGTTTATTTCATCCATTAATTTGTTAAGAAACATCATCTAGGGAAAACTCTTAAATCCCTAAAGTGTTAGCACTTTAGGAATTGGTTCTAGAAGCCTGTTGTGACAAAATTACAATACTAGAAGGGAAGAAAGACTCGGTAAAACCCAAGGGTTGTTGCACTTTAGCATTTCTTCTTGAGATTTAAGGCCCTAAGGTGCTAGCACCTTAGATCTCAAGCCCTACATCTTGGATGCTATTATCATCATCCTCCAAGTTACATTTATAGTATTGTTGTAATTGACTCCATGTCCCAAAAGGCACTAGTTCACTTGCTCTCTTGTGAAGGAATTTGATCAAACAAAATCTCAAACTCTATTGTCTAAAGCTTCTACTAACTTTTTCTAACCCTAGCTTACCCTAAAATGCTAATTTAGTTGTTGTTGTTACAAATATTTGTTACAACCATCTAAATTGATGTAATTTGTTGCATAAATCACTCTAACTACTAGCTAACATACTCAAAAATTGCTTGGGATAAGTGCTAACTGATCTAATTGATAAATGCTAAGTTTGCACTGTAATTTCTTTCAATTATGAACCATATTTCTAGTGGTTGTTACAAAATACTAATTGTTGTTATAAACTGTCATATTGCTGCAATTTTGTATCAGCTAACATATATTTTCATTGTCTATTGTCTCTTGAGGTATTATTATCATATTGGTACTTGGAAATCGCTATATACGTGCCATATTGTTCTTGTTCCAGGTAGGTATCTGAAATACTTTCCTTTGCCTCAATTTCATGAATGTATACCTTTGAGTTAGGTAACCAGTGAGAGGGTGCTAAAATCTTGGCTATACCCCTTGCTATCCAATCCCTTGAGGTTACCGTGGACGCCTCCCCTGGGCTAGACCTCATCCATCCCTAAAACATGGGGATTTCCTACTAAGGTGACAATGGTGGGTTATCCTGTAGTTACGCGGATTTGAAGACTTGTGTTGGGGCTTTGGCATAAGTACAAATCTGTGTGATAACAATGACTACCTACCTAAATTATGTAAAATCACCCTTGAAGGCTAAAAAATGTTTTGTTGGCACAAATTTCCACTTTCCAATTGAGATGATATAACCTGTTATTACATTGATGAAAACTGTGCTAATTCAAGCAGAAAATCCCTAAATTGTCATGGGCTAGACCCCTCTTCGTTTGGGCTGGTGATTTCCAACCTTAGGGGGAAGTCCCTAGGGTGATTTTGCCACTTTCCTAAGTTTGATTTTTGCGTTTAATGAAAAAAAACAGTCTTTGTTATGTTTTGGACAGTGTGTTAAAACTATCCAAAACAATGGGGAAAAATAGTTTGTTTGCTTGGAGGGATCCTACAGGGTTAGCATGTCGGGTTATTTATATGTATAAATCCTTGACATTTAATCTATCAATATGGGAGTTCGTAAAATTAGAGGTGCAAGCACTTGATCATGGGCT
Organism: Picea sitchensis; assembly: GCA_010110895.2. Lineage (NCBI taxonomy): Eukaryota > Viridiplantae > Streptophyta > Pinopsida > Pinales > Pinaceae > Picea > Picea sitchensis. Next base: position 185,076 of record SNQJ01S0007233.1, on the reverse strand, counting down.
ATTATAACATATGCTAAAAACTAATGCCAAAAAAACATACTTCAAAATGCAACAAAAGAACTTCTCAGTAGAAAAGAAAACCACACTTCAATCTACAAACCACTCATCAAAGCATAAAACCAATTAGGCAGAAAGGAATTTCAAACAACTTCAGTGAATCCATACAACTTCCATTACGCATGAAAATAATACCATGGTTCTGGATGTGGTCATGTCCAAATCATTGGTCTACGCATGGACATGTATAGGATTTGTCCAATCTTCATTATCAGTCGATGGTTATAAAAAGAAATTCAAACACCAGCCAATGATCAAATTCGGAAGCGATATGTTGTGTAAAAACAAGTATAGAATTTACCCAAACTGACATTTAAATCAGTCAGCTAGATGAGGTTACTCAAACCCTCATGTATGTGTGCTACTAACCTAAAGTGTAATTCACCGGCTTTAGGAGAAAATCCCAAGACACTTGATTGACCTAAGTCTCATGCACTCACACTCACAAATAACACATCAAGCATGATAGACCTAAATGGTGCTGCTGCAATTTTGCATCCAGACAATGTGTCCACGTGAAAAGAGGTGACTTTGACTAGGTATTATCACCATTCTTGATACATTCGGTTGCGTATGAAGAAGCGACAAAGATTCTAATGTTCTATCTTTTAAAAGAAACCATTACTAATAGCCCAAATCAAGGCTTTGTAAATCTATACCAGGAAATAAATGCAACAACACAATAGTAAACTATCTAAGTTCTAAAACCCTATCCTCTGAGAAGGAACCATTGCAATCATAAGGTTATCCCTGAAGATCACACAGACTACAAACTATATAATTCATCAAATCAAAACCCTAAACTGTTCTTAAGTGGAAATCCTATAGTCAACCCTACAAATAATGTTTTGTTGCTACAGGACTAAATCAAGTGAGTTGATGAACCAGATTAGTAAGATACATGATTGTTATGCATCTCAAGTGGTATTGGATTCCTCCATTTAAATATCTTATCTCAGTGCAATGATAACCCTATTAAAGTCTTGCGTATAATGCTCAATGTGTTTGTTTGGTCTCAGGAAGGAGTCATAATAGTTATTTATCTTCTTCAGATGTAACCTGGTAACAGATCCTAAATGCACTCGTTCATGCATTTTAACAATGATTAATCGAATTTTGATGAATTGGATGATTGTGATAACCTAGATTTCCTTTTATTATTTTCAACAATGGAAGAGTCTCAATATTATAAAGGATCAAAGTAACTCATAGACACAATATTCATCCACTGAGAAACGCAACAGAGTCAATAATGAAAAAAACCACTGGTAATTTCTTTAGTTGTGAAATTAACAATATAATCAGAGTTAAAAGCACAGTGTTTAGTGATTACCAACAATACTTCAATCCAATGACAATCCTTAACATTACATGTTACCACACAAACTAATTGCATTAATACAAATCAACTTCTACAATGTAAAACAAAATTGGTAATTAAACTAGACTAAGTATTTATACACTTAGCTCAACATCCCGGGAGGGGTGGTCCCTTGCCAATCTTGGTAGTGTGTTGAAAGAACCCACAAGCTCACGAACAAATGGATAACCAAAACAAGAACTATATCTTTTATTGAAACACAATATTGAAGGGTTACAACATATACATCAATCCATATACAATTATGGATTCGATCCCTAGCCTAGCTAATCCACACCCAACCTCCCCTTGATGATTACATATTTATACTCAAAATTGGATGGGAAGTATCAAATCCAATCCCCCAAACTCAGATCAAATGAAATCTAGGCACTGGTTTTTTTTTTTTTTGTTTTTGTTTTTGTTTTTGTTTTTTTTTTTTTTCCGAATATGGGCATAATAGGAATTTTGGGTGCAAATTTATGCATTTTGGGCAGATTGGCATTGAAGGACCAAATATAAATCTCAAATCATTAATTATTTCGAGAAAACTTCCTCATTGTACTCAATTTATCACATTCTGGACAAAACCCATATCTTAGATTTCTTGGATTCATCTTCATTTGCACGAAAATCGAGGTGAATTTTTTTTGTTTGAAAAATGCTACCAAATTGGGCTGAACTGTTGTTTCTGAGATGGAGGTCCACACGTGTGACTTGGGCACATTACGAGCCATGGTGAGCATGTCAACGTCGCTGCAGAGAAAACCCATGTTCTCGATTTTCTCTGGGAGATGCACCAATAGGAAAATCTACAATGTCGGGTATCGGAACCGAGTGGTGGTACAAGAATGCTGGTACAAAAATCATTTTTTATAAACTGTCATTAGTAAAACCTTTGTAAAAATCCTCTTTAATCACTAAAAACATTAGAAACTAGATGTATTAATGACAAAGATGTATAATCGTGAATAATGAAGGTTTATGGCGTAATTGGACGTGTATCATCAATGAAATGCGAGAAATGGTTTAAGAATAATGACTTTATTGGGCGAAGAATTATGAAAAAAATGAAGCCCAACATAGCACACAAAATATAAATGAGAAATAGAGAAAGAAACTGCTCAAAAGATCAATATAAATCACAAGGAACAGTAAGGAAAGCGACTAGTCTAATTGCAAAAATTCACAAAGTACCATCAAGAAACAAGGTTAGAACACAAACGCAAAATTTCTTTATTGATAAGCTTGCAAGAGGGTTGGTTACGCCACAATTGAAAAATCCACAACTGGTACAATGATCACTTTGATCAAATAAGAATAACTAGTCTAAGAATGAGAGAGGAGAACGAGAGAAAGTATGCTAGCTATTGTTGAAATCCAACCAATAACTCATGGCAACCATCCAATATATAGCACACGGGGGCTCAAATCCCAAGAGAGAACCAAGAGGACACAATAGGAGACTAAAATAGTTAAGTATTCACATGAGAGGGGATAGGTAAGCCATGCACACAAGTAGAAAATCCAAGTGGGAGAATAAACAAGGAGTTAAAACATGCTAAGTTGAGCGATGAGGGGAAGCAAATCGAGGAGGAGAGGTTGGACGAAAAGAGGGATACGAGAGACGTGAGGTGTTATTCACATGGCATATAAAGGTTTTTGAATGAGTGGCATGCACATGCATCATATGAGGTAATAGACACGTGAGGAAATATGTGTGCATGAAGGAGTGTGTGAGTGGAGGATGAGGTGGATGTAAAAGGAAGTGACATGGGCTTTGGTGAGTGGGAGTAGCGATGATGTACTGGAAAGATAACATAGGGAGAGTAGAGTGGACCCACACGTGAGGGAGATGGTGATGTGGAGTGAGTGATAACGAGTGGAGGTAAATGACACATGGTGAAAAGTGATGACGTGAGGGAGGGAGATAACATAGGGAGTTGACCATGCGTGACCCAAAAGGAAGGATTAAGTCATGTGATATACTAAAAGAAGGATGGGTATGTTTAGAAGGACCACGAAGGGGGACACACCCTTTTTAATTAATATTAAAAAAAGGGGGACAACTTTTAATAATTAATTAATTAAAAAGAGGGAGACAAACACTTTAATTAAATAATTAAAAAATTAAAGGGGGGATAAGCATGTATACATGGGTTAGTGGGGTTAATGGGTACGTCTAGAGGGAAGAGGTTTAAGATAAGACAAATGATACTTCAATTAATTAATTAATTAAAAGGTGAACACTTTAACTTAATAAAGTGATATGGATAAGTGGGTTTAGAATTATGATAGAGTTAAAGGGAAGTGGGTTTAGGATCAGGATAGGATAGAGTTAGAGGGAAGTGGGTTAAGAGGCACGGGTAAAATGGTTTTAGGGAATTTCAATGCGTGGAAAGTGGTTTTATGGCGGGTGAGGAAAAGTTAGCAAGAAAAGTTAGCCTTGACTGGCTAAACTTTCTCCATGGAAGTGCCACCTCATTCTATGCGTCCTCCTCTCTTTTAATTAATTCTTCATTTAATGCTCATGCCTTGGAAACTGCATCCTTGATAAAATGATGCCATGTAGATGCCACATCACCCTAAAAATATGCCAAATGTTAGAATTCTGAGCGTGCCACTTGTTGCTTCTAGAGATGACGATCACTACTAAAAATAGAAATTTCCAAAAAATAGCCACCCAGTCCCAAAAAGTTAAAACTTGTTGAAACTGACCCAAACTCTCCCAAAAATGATCGAGATGACTACGAGACCACCAACATGTGTCCAATGTCTAAAATAAACACTGCTAAAAATAGAAAGTCCCTGCATGTCAATGATATTATACTCATTAGATTTCGATTTTCCGCAAGGAATCCAAATATGCAATTAGAACTGACATGCGAGCGCTGGTGCTCAACTTGCTAAAAATAGAAATATGTGACAAATCATCCCGTAAAAGGTCCAAAATACTCATAATGTCTCGAGGATCCATTTTATGTGCTCAAAATCTGAATTTGGGGCATGGGGCTCAAACTGCTAAAAATAGAAAGTTCTTGCATGTTGCCTGGAAAAGTGTTATCGGGCCTAGAATCATGTAAGGACCATCCTTCTGTGCTCATAATTGCTCCAAAATTTCAAGAGACCCACTCAATCTGTGTCTCTTAAAAAGTAGCAACACATGTTGTATGTAGATAACTCTCTCAAATGCATGTGAAACCAATCTAGCTCTAACTTTGAACCCAACAACCATGTATCGATCATATACCTGTCTCTGATGGGAACCAACCTTTTTCTCAACACAAGTGCTAAACTATGGGAGAATCTCATAATTCCAACCAAAACAATGCATGTTGGCTCTTAACCCTCAAGATTTTCAAGGCTGAAAATCTAGGGATTAACAATGGTGACTCAAGGGGACGAGACCCCTCTGTGGGATGTCAAGAACCATATGAATCTTTGTGTCTGCAACAAGACTTCTATGTGAGAACTTTGTAAGATGTACCAATGATGCTCTGAAAAGATATGTACCAAAATATACCCATGTAAATGTGTTGAAGGAAAGAAGGCCCTGTAAGCTGACAAATAACATATTGTAAGTTGACCTATGATACCAAAGCCTATCCAATGGGCCACATAGTCAAATCAATATAAAGCCTCCCACCAAAACACTAAAACACAAGGGGTCTCATCCAAATACACTACCTTCTACCACCCAATATGTACACTCCTCCCCACGGTAAACGTGTTGATGTTGACACAAGGGAGAGAGTCACTTAATCAGATGCCAATAATGTAAACACCTATCAACTGTGAAGGAACATCACCAATAATGACAATAGGTCCTAAGGTAAAAGCACAACCTGTCACTGTGAAAGATGTTATGAAGTCGAATAATGACAAGAATCATCCGATCAAGACCCAATAATAGTCAACCTTGTCAGATGGGAGATAACCACCAATGAGGCTAACAACTACCAAGGTGCTCTACTTTTGGGTCATCCATAGATAACGTGTCAAAGTCGATACATGATGACTTGCTGAAAAATGAGAGCAATGATGTCTCTCTTCCCTCGGCGCGAAGTGATAACTCAAGAAGATTAAGATGAAATAAACATGTGGCATATCCCTATTTCTTGAGGAGGGGGGCGACTGACTCAAAGCATATGACTCAATGATAAGAGATGAGGAGATAAGACATAATATGTCCCAAGACACTCTTATCTCTCCTCAAACTACCCATCCTAACGACACAATGCTTCAGGAACAATTAGAAAATGGGACCCCCATCTAGACTCCCTCTAATGATAGACACAAAGGCTCGACATGTGAAGGATTTGACATTCAAATTTTATCCCATGAATAAAATTTATGGACAACCATTTATTCAATAAAAGAAAGACACACAAGACACAACCACATGCTTATATAAGTAGGCAAAAAATCAGCAACACTTATGCAAAAAATTGAAGTAAATATTCAAGGGAAACAACATTGCAAGTAGAATGTAGATTATTGTCCTAAAATCTGCAAAAAATCAGCAAGCTACACTACTGAAATGACAATGCAGAAAAGGAAAAGGACCTACTCTAACACTACTCTAAAACCCCCCAAAACCCTAAAATTGTTTGGGACTATGTCCCTTATTGAAAGAAGAACTTTAAGCACTGCCCATTAATAGACAACCCTATAAGTTCACCCTCCAAATCAGCCAACTGAAATGTGTTAGGACCAATTGAAGAATCAACGATGTATGGGCCCAACCAAAGACTGTCGAACTTGTCGTGGCACCTAATTTTTTTTTTCTTGTCCCACAACAAGACCATATCACAAGCTTGGAATTTCTTGTCTTTTTCCTCCTTGTCAAATACCTTTTTGATATGTGCTTTATAATATGTAAACTGTGTATAGGCCATAAGTTTATCTTCCTCTAGTTGCACCAACTCATCAATGTAGTTTTGAAATGCTTCCTTGTTGGTGGAAAATTGTCCCAATAGCTTATATGCAGGCAACTTCATGTTGATAGGAAAAACTGCATTTAGTCCATAGACCAACTCAAAAGGACTCTTACTGGTTGATCGTTTCCTTGTGATTATGTCTGCCCACAAAGCAAATTTGAGACAACTGTCCCATGAACTCTTGTTATCCCTGAATATCTTTCAGATTAGCCTGATTAAATTTTTGTTTCTTGAATTTGCTAAACCATTTCCTCGTGGGTAATATTTGGCCACATGGGCCAAAGTAATACCATACTGAGAACAAAATGCAAGCAAATCAACTGATCGAAACACACTAGCATTATCAGTGGTGATCTTTTGTGGGATGCCAAATCTAGTGAGGATATTTTCCTCCAAAAACTTGATAATAGTAGCACTAGAAGATGTTTCGAGTGGCACTGCTTCAACCCATTGAGTGAAGTAATCGGTGGATACTAGTATCCATGTATGTCCTACACTGGAACTTTGTGAGAACTGCCCAATAAAATCGAGATCACATTGCTGGAAAGGGGCCTCCACAAAGACTGGATCCAAATGAAGCTTATGCTTGCCTTCAAATCTCTAACATGTCTCACATGCTCGAACAAATGAGTGCACATCTATGAAAAATGTTGGCCAATAGTAGCATGTGTGCATAATCTTGTGTGTGGTGGTTTGAGCAGAAAATTTCCCACCACACACTCTAGAATGAAGCTATTTCAAGAGCTCCTTGAACTCATCCAACTCCACACATCGCAATATCACTCCTTTAGGATTCCTCCATCCCAATCATCCCTGCCACAAACAATACTTGGCAACATGAAGTTGTAAAGATCACCTCCATGTCTTCGTAAAGTTAGGAGGATATGACAAATTTTCCAAATATAAAATGATGTCGTAATACCAATCTAAAGTCTTGAAAGGATCGATTAAGAGATTTACCTGAGCACTTACCTACTGATCCTCCACGACGTCCAGGTTCTTTTCTTCCATCAACTTTGCTAGTCCTTAGCCTCTTACCAACTTGGTAGGTCTCACTTAAAGGTCACACTCTTTGATATTTTTGATCCACCTCCCACTCGTTCCATTGCAATCCTTCTAAACCAAAATGTCTTTGACCATGGGGTGGGGGACATAAACAACAATATATAAATTCCAAAAGTAAGGCCTAAAGTGGGCCAACCCCTTCACGAGAGCATATTCTTGATTTTCCATCGATTTGTAGTTCAATTCTGCTCCTTGCAAGGCCTTGCTCATGAAGGATCTGGGCTGCTCCAATCCATCATCGTTTTTATGCAACAACACAAAAACCATAGTTGAATCAGAAGCAAAAGAGAAAATTTGAAAATCTTGAGCATAATCAGGACTAATAAGTACAGGTGAGTGACACAAAGGATATTTGATGTCGTCGAAAGACTTCTTGGCTTCGTCACTCCATTTGAGGTCATGGTCTTTCTTCAACATATCTGATATGGGCTTGGCCATCTCCGCAAAGGTAGGCATAAACCGCCTCACGAAGTTAATCGTACTGAAGAATGACTGAATGCACTTCTGAATAGATGGAAGAGGGATCTCCATAATGCCTTTGACCCTTTCAGGGTCTATCCTCACTCCCTGTTTGAACACAGTGTGCCTCAACAACATTCCCTCAAACACCCCAAGAATTGACTTCTTTGGGTTGAGTGAGATACCAAGTGACCTGCACTTGTCAAAATTTTTCCTCAAATGATCAATATTGTCACTTCTATTCTTTGAATAAACAATCAAGTCATCCTGATATACTACTATGAATTTAAACAAATAATCTGAAAAAGCGAAATCCATAGCACTTTGAAAAGTTGCACCATCATTCATCAAACCAAAAGGCATACAAATATATGAATAGGTTCCCCAAGGAGTAATGGAAGCTGTCTTATACGTGTCCCACTTAGAAACCAACACCTGATTGTATTCAGAGAAACCGTCCAACGTGGACATCATACTTGATCTTGCCACTGCTTGAAGAACATGTTCCATGCTAGGAAAGGGGTAGTTATCTTTGAGACACGCATGGTTCAAATTTCTAAAATCAATACAAATGCGAATCTCACATGATTTTTTCCTTACCAGTACAAATTTGGCTACGCAGTGAGAATACCTGATTGGCTCAATGATCCTTGCTTCAAACAGTTTCTAGAGTTCCTTCTGAATAGTGGGTGGCACCGTTGGGTTCATAAATCTCAATCTCTACCTAAATGTTTTGGTGCCCTCTAGCAAAGGTATCACATGGTTAATGATCTTTGGGTTATAGGCCTTAAGCTCGCCATAAGACTGTTGGATTACTGAGAGGGGGGGTGAATCGGTAATAGAGCAATTTAATCCTTTTTAACCATATAATCCAAGTGAAATATCAATGTAGCATTATCATCCAATAACTGTAGAGTAAATAATAAATGAACAAATGAACAATCTTACACATACACAATACACCAGTGTTTTACGTGGAAACCCAAAGCGGGAGAAAACCACATAATGCTTTTTCTTATATGTCTTGAAGAATTACATTAATTGGAAGCACCAACTTCTTTTGTTTTCCAGCTGCAACTGGAAGAAGGCTCCAACCCCCTAGTTTCTCAGGCTACAACCCGAGGGAAGCTCCAACTCCCCAATTCTTTGGTTACAAGCTACAACCCCCTAAGTTCTCCGACTACAACCAGAAGGTGGATACAACCACCTATCCTTGCCCTGTCCAACCGACCTGACGTATAAGTAGAATGATGGAACCACAATCACACTATCACTGTGAGATATACCACTATACAACTGTACCAACCTGTACCACTAACCTATAGCCAACCTGTATCAATAATCTGAACCATGCATCTACATGTACCTCAACCTGTAATCAACCTGTACCATAAACAAGTGCATCAACCATGCACCAACCTGTACCAAACAACCTGTAATCA
>SNQJ01S0007233.1:154846-169713 GCA_010110895.2 Picea sitchensis | reverse complement strand
CATTCTATTCATGGAAAGTGGTTAACCCTAAAATAAGGAAAATAGGTTAAGTGACCTAGAAATGGGTTAAGTAACTTAAAAATGGGTTAAGTGACCTAGAAGATGAAAGTATAAATAGGAAGGTAGGATCTCTTGTAAAACAAGTACATTGGGTAAGAATCTTTTTTGTGGATCAATGGAGAGCTTCTTGGTAATATCTTTTGGAGTATTGATGGAGAGTTTCTTGTGAGAGAATCTTATTGGTGTGGATCTCTTGAGCATGATTGAAGATCTATTCTGAGGAAGAGAGTGAGAGGAGGATCTCATGGACACATCAAAGTTTCGACAATGTCAGAGATCTTGACGACGAAAGTCTCGGAGTCACAGAAAACCCTATTTTCTAATGCCCACCCGAGCTGTCTGTGTATAGGGTGCGTGTACACGCGAGCTAGCTGTGTATAGGGTGAGTGTACACATGGGCTGACTGTGTATAGGGAGTGTGGACTGAATAACCTCATGGAGATTTGTATTTGAGCTAGTGCCAAGCTCTTGGATGATGAGGCAGGTTCCAGATCTGCATTCTATGGCCTCAGATCTATCACTAAGACACTGGTATGGTTACATTATTGTCTTGACAGATACTATTGTTTGATATGTTGTGAATGCTTAGGGAATTCTTGGTATGGCTTCTATGATGTGGCTCAATTTGGTTGATGGAGTGAGAAACACTCTTGTGATTCAGTAGTGACATGATTGCTATGGTATACTAGCTATTTATACATGATTGAGATAACATTCATATTGACTTGTTGTGGAGCATGAGCAAGCTATTGGAGAGCTTGGATGTGTTGTGACTGTCTGTGGGTCAGTTTGGACAGTGGAAGACAGAAGGGTTCTAAGCACATGAAGAAAAGAAAAACCCTAGTTGCTTAGAAGCAGACGCTTGTTGCATTATACACTGGCCGCGTTCACACGCGGGTTGTAGTGAGCCAGGGCACGTTTACATGCGGGCTGCACTACTGACAGGTCGCGTACCTATTGACAGATTAATATATGTTGAGGATTGTTGCCTCATCTCAGTTGGTGCTGAGGATGTAAGCTGAGTCTTGCATATAGAGCTGATGCTCTTGTAGAGTTGTACTCTATTCAGTTGTTGCTGATAAACTCTAAGGATTGTAGTCCGTAATAAAAAGAAAATTGTACATACATCTTGTGTTCTTTGTGTTCATTGTGGTGATGACTTGTTGATGATATATTGCTGATATATGTTGCTGATATGTGCTCACATCTAAATGGTTATAAATGACAGCAATGGGTAATGAATAAATGTTGAATGCTAATTGATCAGTTTTTGTGAAAGAGGGAAGTTTTGGGAAAAAGAGCCCCACACTCATTCACCCCCCCTCTAAGTGTGGTAGGTGCATGCAAATAAAAGTAACCAGAAAATATTTAATTTTGTGAAGGAGAGAGAGAAGTTTGATAGGTGGAATCCTTGGGCTATGGGGTCTTCTGGTGGAATGTTGAGGGATTTTGTTCTCGAAATCTTTGGAGTATGTGGAAGGTTGTGCCAGGCTAGTCCAACCACTTCTCCAAATATGAGGACCTGTAAAGAATTAAGAAAACTTGCAAGAAACCATTAAATATTGGTGCTCCCTACACAAGAAACTTAGATAGCATGATAATTAGTAGAAATACACATGCAAATCTTATGTCTCTAATATAGGAAAACGATAAGATCTAAAAAATAAACTAGTTTAGTATATCTTATCCTACTAGGTGATAACACCCCTTCAACGACCAAATTAACTAACTTACATGCAATAAATTAAGCTATAGTTACCTTATATATGAAATGCTAAACATCAAACATCCACACAATTCATGTAAGCCACCTTCTTGACCTATAAAGTCTTCTTTTATTCCAAATACTGTCACAATATTAGTAAAATACACAAGCAATGCCCAAACTCTCATTAACCAAATGAGGGAGAGGAAGGTTTCTTAAATGCAAAGAGGGGAGCACTTTCCAAGGAGCGAGGGCACACATCCCAAAGTCAATGAGACAAATGGAAGGATGGATTGTTGCCACATCTCAAGAGAAATCAAGCAAGTGTGCCACCACTGTAAGCTAAGGTGACTGAGAGGGTTCCACATAGCAAGAGGGAGGTGTGCACCTTCCTTGGGATTGGTGCCCTCAAGGAGAGTGTGCCACCTCTCAAGAGAGGGTGCACCTCCTCTTTGGGGTCTCCACCATCAAGAGTTAACTTACGCATAACTTGCCACTTAACTCCCCCTAACTCATATTTACGTGTCACTAACCACCAGTGAGGTGGAGTGAACTGGAGATAAGCTAGAAACATGTTTTCAACATGTTTCCTTAAAAATAGGGAGCCGATTTATTCACCTTTTTGAGGAAATAATTGATTTTGTGAGTTAAAATCAATAATTTTGCTCGAAAAAGGGTAGATTATGGTAAATGGGTGTTTTGGGTTAGAAAACGATACCCCCCAAGGCATATCAAATCTAATAGTACCATTTTTTAAATATTTACATCAATTTACAAGGTAAAATCCCGTTTTGCAAGAATTTTACATTTTATTAAAACAATTAAAAAAATCCTAGAGGGACCTAATGCATGTACATAAGACTCTAGACTAATGATTAGCATGGTAATATACATTTGACACTATACTCGGACATAACACACCAAGGCCTAACCATTAGGACTTACTCCAACTTTGGAGGAAGTGAGTGAAAAAACTTAGAAAATTGTAAGTCGTTGAAAAATGAGGAATAATTAACCAAGTGGAAAAATAAAACACTCTAGAGTAATGAACTAAGGACCAAGTCTTGGGAAGCTGAGTATTTTACATACAAAAAACCTCATACTAAATCATTTTATTGCAATTCCCCCATGGGCGTATGGAACATGCATAAAGAAGAAGAAGAGAAGAAGAAATGAAGGGGCAATTATGCCATGCAAGACTTTTGAATTTTGAACAAGTGCCTTGTTCAATATTTATGGTTCATACATCAGTCCTTCCTAGTGCAACTAGGGAGGTGACTCAATCCCTCTTAGGTTTTCAAGCAAGAACAAGGTAACATGCAACACATTAATAACATAGAGCATCCATCAACATATACCATGAACAAACACTTGAAAAAGAAGACTTACTTATCTAAGTCAATGTCCAATGAAGAAACCCTAACTCACAATCATTCACCAAGAAAAGAGAAATAATCCACCATATCCATCCTCCAAAAGTGTGCACAAGACAAGTAGAATGGAAAGAGAAGTAAGAGAGCAAGTAGTGGTGATCTCACAAGTGTGAGAGTTGTGTCCTATCAAAATGAGGGCTAGCCTCATTTATATGAGGTAACCCTTGCACATGCTAATACATGGTTCGACACCTCAAATAGCCTCTAACAATGCTAATACATGCTAATACAACTCAATATGGTTGCACATGTGGTGACGTCAAGCTCCCAAAGGGTGAAGAGGGTATCCCAAGGCCATGTGTCATCATCAAATGGTGTAAGCAAGGTGGAAGATCCTCATCAAGTGCCACATCACATCTCAAGCCATCAAATGTTGTCCTAATGGAAAGCAAGCCCCAACATCATCAAAAAAACCTAGCACATGATGTCATCATCAATAGCCCAACGTCAAGGGTGAGAAGGTCAGGGTCTAGGTGGAATGATCATGCATCACCTTTCTAAGTGGTGTCTAAGAATAATCAAGTGCAATATCCTCCATCAAATGTTGAATAAGGTATGGGGTGCATTGTCCAAGGTGTGGGATTTTTACCTATTATTACATGATTTGTACTTGTGCAAAGCCCTCTACAAGATCCCAATCTTGTGTAACAATTGGAAGTTTCTACCATTATCACCTAAGAAGAGACTTCCCACTTGATTAGAATGTCACAACTTACCAAAATTTACATTATATTGGACATAGGATGATGATATAGACAACCAGGATTAGGGTTTCTATTGTTGCATAAAACCCTAACTCAATCTTGTTAGAGCTTCCACAACTAAAAGTGCATAGTCACACTTAAGAAATACATGTTTTGCTTTTAAACTGTAATTTATGCCCTTTTGCAGAAATGCACGTCGGGCTTCACTAAAATGCACGCCCATGTCTTAACACCCCTACAATTTGAGTGGTGCAAGTTTATGAGGGTGTCTTATATAATTTTACACCTGTCTACATATTTAGATTTTCATTTGCAAACATAAAAGTGGTTGCTTTGCAAAAGGAGCAAATTCTACATTGTAAATTGAGAGACCAAAACAATAGAAAGTGACTGAATGGAAATGCACACTCATGATTCTATATAGATCCAAATTTAGTTATCTAAGTTTTGGGGTGAAGTTAATAACATACATAGTGCATTTTAAAATGACTAAGGACTTCTACCTTGAACCAAGATTCCAGACATTTTGTAAAATGCAAGGTAAAACTTTTTTACTGTAAAATGCATGCCTAAGACTCATATGACCTCCAAATTGAGTGGTTCAAATTGTGGAGTTTGTATTTTATCATTTTACATCTATTCATACTTTAGTTGTGCATTTTGAAACCAAAAACCCTCTATTGTGCATAAAGGCTAAAATTTGCCTTGTAAATGCAAAAAAATACATAAATGGAAAAATGCATAAAAATGCAAGAAAACAAGGCATGATGAGAAATGCATGCCCTAGGAAGAAAAATCCATGTATGGTGTTGTTATTTTACAAGTTACAAGTTACGTGGCTGTGAATTGTTTTCAAACCCTTTAGAACGAAGACTAGGGTGATTTGTGCCCAAAATTTAGTAAAGGGTTGAAATATACATGAATGTTTGACAACTGTGCACACACACAAACTAAAATGGAAAAATGAGTACTAAATAACTGTGTCCATGAGTTTGATAAGGCAATAACTTTAACANAAAATGCATGCCTAAGACTCATATGACCTCCAAATTGAGTGGTTCAAATTGTGGAGTTTGTATTTTATCATTTTACATCTATTCATACTTTAGTTGTGCATTTTGAAACCAAAAACCCTCTATTGTGCATAAAGGCTAAAATTTGCCTTGTAAATGCAAAAAAATACATAAATGGGAAAATGCATAAAAATGCAAGAAAACAAGGCATGATGAGAAATGCATGCCCTAGGAAGAAAAATCCATGTATGGTGTTGTTATTTTACAAGTTACAAGTTACGTGGTTGTGAATTGTTTTCAAACCCTTTAGAACGAAGACTAGGGTGATTTGTGCCCAAAATTTAGTAAAGGGTTGAAATATACATGAATGTTTGACAACTGTGCACACACACAAACTAAAATGGAAAAATGAGTACTAAATAACTGTGTCCATGAGTTTGATAAGGCAATAACTTTAACAACCACATCATACATAGACTAGTTGTTAGTTGCATTTCCATTGCGAAGACCTACATAAATCATCAGAGAATACAAGGGTATATGACTGAATAATAATTAAATAAATAAACAGACATATCAACATGTACGAGACTCTAGAAATACTAAAACAAAATACTTATTTTTCTCTTAAACTATAATTTTTGCATTTGTGCAGAAATGCATGCCAAACTTCACTAAAATGCACGCCTAGGTATTTACACGCCTGCAATTTGAGTGATTCAAGTTTCTGAGGGTGTTTTAGATAATTTTACATCTGTCTACATATTTAGATTTTCATTTGGAAATACAAAAGTGGTTGTTGTGTAAAAGAGACAAAGACTACCTTGTAAATCGAGAAACCAAAACAATAGAAAGCGACCTAATGGAAACATACACCCATGTATGGTTTTGGTAATTTACAAGTTACAAGTTACATGACTGTGGCTTTGTTGTAAATCCTAAAGATTGTATACTAGGGTGGTTTGTGCCCAAAATTTGGTAAAGGGTTGAGATAGACATGAATCTTTGGCAACCGTGCAAAGACACTAACTAAAATGGAAAAATGAGTACTAACTACCTCTGTCCATGAGCTCGATGAAGCATGAGCTTGTACAACCACATCACACATAGGCTATTTGTTAGTTGCATTTCTATTGCGAAGACATGGACAAATCATCAGAGAATACAAGGTTATATGACTGAATAATAATTAAATAAATAAACAAACAAACATATTAACATGTACAAGACTCTAGAAAGACTAAAATGGAATACCTAATTGAGCAAAAACGTTGCTTCGCTTTTAAACTGTAATTTATGCATTTGTGCAGAAATGCATGCCATGCTTCATTAAAATGCATGACCAAGTCTTTACATGCCTGCAATTTGAGTGATTCAAGTTTTTGAGGGTGCGTTAGATAATTTTGCACCTGTCTGCATATTTAGATTTTCATTTGCAAACATAAAAGTGGTTGTTGTCTAAAAGAGACAAAGTCTACCTTGTAAATCGAGAGACCAAAATAGTAGAAAGTGACCTAATGGAAATGCACACCCACGTATGTTTTTGGTAATTTACAAGTTACAAGTTACAAGTTACATGACTGTGGCTTTGCTGTAAACCCTAAAGATTGTATACTAGGGTGATTTGTGCCCAAAATTTGGTAAAGGATTGAAATATACATGAATCTTTGGCAACTGTGCAGAGACAGTAAATAAAATGGAAAAATGAGTACTAATTACCCACGTCCATGAGCTTGATGAGGCAGAATATTGTACAACCACATCACACATAGGCTAATTGTTAGTTGCATTTCCATTGTGAAGACCTGCATAAATCATCGGAGAATACAAAGTTATATGACTGAATAATAGCTAAATAAATAAATGAACATATCAACATGTACGAGACTCTAGAAAGACTAAAATGGAATACATGATTGAGCAAAATACTTGTTTTTCTTTTAAACTATAATGATGTTGTGGTGTTTGGGCATCGTTGCCACCAACACCATCTTCAGGAGGAGGCTGTTGAATTTTTCTGAATAATTCCTATAAAAAGAAAACATATTTTATTCAGATCATATAAAAGTAGAAAAACAAAATTCATAAATGAACATGTGTGATAAGTAACCTTTTTAAAAAACAACGCTTACCACATATTGTTTTATTTCCTCCATCAAAAATCTGCATCTTTGTGTGATCTCCTCCGTTGGTTCACGCGTACACAATTCAATAAGTTCAATGTTTTTTTTTTCACATCCTTTTTAATTGTCTCAACCGAGTCCAATTCAAACATGTTGTCATCATTGCCAACATTGCCAAGTACATGAGGCGTTGACAATTACATATATCAACAAAAAAAATTAATTCAATTATAAAAACAATAATAAAATTCATTTTAAATGGATATGGATATTGTTAGTCCTTTACTTGCTTTGAGGTTGGTGCCTTCCCACGATCACCCTGCCACAATATAAGAAACATTACATATTAAAATGTTACCTTATAATATGAGAAGCATGAGATATTAAAATAATTGTTAAAGATAAAAAATTAGAATAATCAAATAGAGGTTGGTTGAAGTTATGGTGTCAACATCCATCTTAGACAATGGATCAACATCCATTTTCATTCATCTTCCTACGAACACCATTCATATGCGCATAAATTATTTATAGACATAACTCTGCTGCAAATGCAAAAAAAAACACATAGAGAAAAATGCTCAAAAATGCATGAAACTGGGGCATAATGAAACATGCACGCCCAGGTCTTAACACACCCACAATTTGAGTAATTCAAGTTTTTGAGGGTGTCATAGATTATCTTACGTCTTCTACATATTTAGTGTTGTGTTTGCAAACATAAAAGTGGTTGTTGTGTAAAAGAGACAAAATCTACCTTGTAAATTGAGAGACCAAATCAATAGAACGTCCCCTAATGGAAATGCACGTCCATGCTTCTATATAGCTCCAAATTTAGTGACCTAAGTTTTGGGGTGAATTTAATAACATTATGAATCTATCTATATCATCCAGAGTGTATTTTCAAATGAAAAATGACTTCTACTTGGAACCAAATTCAAGACCCTCTGCAAAATGGATGGTAAAACTAGATTACTATAAAATGCACGCCTATGAATCACATGACCTCCAAATTGAGTGATAAAAGTTGTGGAGTTTGTATTTTATCATTTTACATATATTCATACTTTAGTTGTGCATTTTGAAACCAAAAACCCTCTACTGTGCATAAAGGTTAAAAACTGCTTTGTAAATTCAAAAAAGTGCATAAAGGGAAAAATTCTTAAAAATGCATGAAACCAGGGCATGATGAAAATGCACACCCAAGTCTTAACACACCTGCAATTTGAGTGATTTAAGTTTCTGAGGGTGTCTTATATTATTTTACACATGTTTACATATTTAGTGTTGTGTTTGCGAACATAAAAGTGACTGCTATGTAAAATAGGAAAAATCTATCTTTTAAATTGAGAGATCAAATCAATAGAAAGTGTGTAATGGAAATGCATGCCCATGCTTCTATATAGTTCCAAATTTAGTGATCTAAGTTTTCAGGTGAAGTTTATAACATTATGAATCTATCTATATCATTCAAAGTGCAATTTCAAATGAAAAAGGACTTCTACATGGAACTCAAGTTCAAAACCTTTTATAAAATGGATGGTAAGACTGGATTACTATAAAATGCACACCTAGGAATCACATGGCCTCGAAATTGAGTGATAAAAGTTGCAGTTTGTAATTTATCATTTTACATATATTCATATTTTAGTTGTGCATTTTGAAACCAAAAACCATGTACTATGTATAAAGGTTAAAAATTTCTTTGTAAATGCAAAAAAAATGCATAAAGGGAAAAATACTTAAAAATGCATGAAACCAGGGCATGATGAAAATGCACGCCCAGGTCTTAACACACCTACAATTACCATATGTATCAGACATCTATACTTTAAAGGGAATCGATGGATGGATTCAAAAGAACAATACAATAAAGCATACAATGTATCCCTATTACAACTTCACAAAACACTTAGGACAACGTCATGCTTAATACATTCAACTATATCATAATATCACTTAGGTAAAATTTAATGTACATGAAAATTACTCAGTAAAATATTCCCTTAGGGAGATAGGCGAGTGCCACCCGATTCGCCTTGTCTTCCCAATGGTAATTTATCAAATTGACACAATATTTTCCAATGTTTTCCCATCGAATATTTATGATCATTCAAGTTTCTTATTGCCTCATCCAAATTAGTGCATTGCTCATAAACTGGGGGAGGTAATTTCTTGAATATCATTTCAGATTGTGCAACAACTCAAAATCTCCTGCCAACAATTCTACTACATCTTGCCCCTTCAAAGTGCCATCAAGCTTTTCAAACTTGTTGTCACTGCTCCTCTTGTCTATAGCTTCTGATAATTTTTCATTGGATACAAATCCCCATTTTCATTCTAGAATGATGGTAATCCATGCTTGATGAAATCACTAAAAATCTTCTTAAAAGTAGAGATTTCCCTCATAAGCTCATGGCACTTAGTTTCCACATTTTGCAACAATATCATTTTTGTAATGACTATTTCAACATCCATTATAATGCTAGTTCTATCATTGATTTGCAAATCCTTCAACTCCTCTTTGGTTTTGTTGTTCAAGAAATTTATTATATCAGTTACCAAATCGAGTTTATTCTCCAACGCATTTGTTGTTCCTTTTATGTCTTTCAAGACCACAATGATTAAATCAAGCTCATCCTGCACCATGGTAAAATAAGACCAATTCTTAAAAATTGTTTTAGCTATATTGTCCCAAAAGATATGCTTAGCTCCTTTCATGGATGGTCTTCCTATGACCCTTGCCTTCATTTTATTTGCTTCCTTCTGAGCTTCCTCTTTAGCACCATTGATTTGTGCCAAACATGATTCCCTGCTCTTCACCTGATATTCTAGTTTTGTTACCTTGGCATCTCTTTTTTTGAACAGGTTTGTCACAATGTCCAATTCGATCTCCTTCACACTCAAATCAACCATGACTTTTGACAAGTCCTCTACTGGGTCTAATAAGCATTTTGCACTATAGCTAACTTGGTTGCATGCAATCGTTGAGTTTGCTGGTTTTTCAAGGTTTCAATTTCAGCTTGTAGGCATTCTATGATCTTTCTACTTTCAAATAATTGTTGGTAAAGATGCTCCTTTTCCTCATGACTAAACTAAAACTCAAGGTTTTTAACATGTTGTACATTAGGAACATTTCTAGCTTTTTCTTAAGGATCTCAATCTCGTTATCCTTCTCTTTGATTAGGTTTCCTACAATGGTCATCCTTTTAGGATTTGCTCCTAGAGAAATAATCTTCCTCTCCAACTCATTAATCTGAATTCTATTAGCTTTAGTGGCCACCCTTTCCCGCGTCAATTTCTTTTCTATTTTGACTACCACATTTTTCATCTTCCTCTCACTAGAAAAGGATTGCAAGACCCCTCTATACAACATATCACTTGTTTGATGGTGCAATTCAATCATATCCACATGGTGGATATCCCTAATATTTACTCTCATTTGAGTGGCTTTGTAATCTGTAGGAAAAAGAGGCTTAAGCACCTTTGAATCTAGTACAACCAAATTGAATATACCTTGCTAGTAATCCACAACATATAGTAATTTTGTTTGAGTTGTGTTTTCTCCCCAAGCCTGAGGATACATTTCCTTTTTGACCCCTTGATTTTTTCTCTTTATATCCAAATACTGTGAAAAGAGTGAGGGCTACTTATCAAAGGTTCCTTTAGCTGTAGAGGTCTGTGAAACTTCTAGTGTTGACAATAGAGCTGAATTGATATGCTCAATAGTGATAGCAGGTCCCTTTGAGGCTGAACTAACTTCACTTGATCCTTGTCTGATTTGCAATATACCATTCCCTTCTTCTGTAAACTCAATGAAGAACCCCTCTAAGTCTAATTCTTCATCACCTTTATTATTTTTGCTTAGCTTCTCACTCAGTTGACCATCAATATCCATTTCAGAATGCATGTATGAAAATTTCCTCTTTCCAAGTTGTAATTCTTGTTTCCAAGAACTCTGAATTAGATTGGATTGGTCCATTGACTGAGTGGTAGTTTGATTTTGGGTCATTCTTTTAGAATCTACTTAACATCTTCCCATGAATCTCGGTTAACATTTCTTTCCACTACAAGATTTGGCAGATGCTTGTACATGGGCCTTCTGGCTGCAATCACACCATGTGGGTCATACACCCATTTACTTCCTTTTTCAAAATCTAGCTGCCGTAGCATTTCTTCTGTAACAACTAGAGAAGTTCTAAGATTTATAAATAAAGGGCCAACCTCTTGAGGCAACTTGAAATTGATGTCCTCCTTATGTCGGGAAAGATGAAATTGATCTGAAATGAGCCTTTGTCTCATGTATTCCAAAGAAAATATTCTCGGAGTTAGGAAAATTGGTAGCTTGTATGGCTCCTGTTCAAAACCATATACTATAATGATGGTGTGATCCTCATCCAAGTACCAATATCCTATTATGGTATCTTTTATCGACTACAATATCTTTTTAAACTCAGGAAACATTCTAGGAGGCTGAGTGCCATGGAGCAGAATGTAGCATGCACTCATGAACTTGTTTACATAAAGGCTGAAACATTTATTCTGGTCTGGTTTCCTCACCTCCTTAGTCCACTCAATTAATGGCTTGGTTTTACTTGAATCGTCTATTGTTTTGATACCAAATATCTCAAACAAATAAGAATTACTAAATAATATGAGGTGCACCAAGTAGGCCTGGTACCTAAAAGACTTATTGATGTGGAAGTTTGACAATTGGAAGTTTATGACTTCTTGTAGGAACCGACAATAATAAATTTTGTGTGGGTGATTGACTTTGGTGGACATAAGACAAAAAATAACCCTAAAATGGTCTCATCCACTGATCTATCATGTGCATAGCCTAAAACAACTTCTCTCTTTCAAACTGTGATAATGCTTTGTACTTAGAGTCAAGCTCATCATCATCCATGATTTCATATACAACATGGTTTGGAATTTGGAGCATTTTGGAAATGGATTCTTTACTTATTTCACAGACTATCCTAGAATCATGTACACAAATTATTTGATGCCTATCCACCTGGTAATTGATAGCACACCAATTGACTAATTCTGGAAAGCGATAAGTTTTTGGAACAATTTATTTGGCTAGGTTCGATTTCCATAAGTTCAACTAGTTTCGACCATTGTTAGCATCAACCTTGGCTCTCTAAATTAATTGGAAGATAATGTAGGGTAGAAAACATCCCTTTCCCTGTCCTCCAAGTGGTCATTGGATATAATCATTTTCTTGGATGGTTGGATTTGGCTAGGGTTCGATTTAGTGGCCATTTGATTACTTTTAGGGGGGAAATATTGACTACCTTTCTCCATCTATTCTTATTTTAAACAATTTGAACACATTTGAATTAAGGAAATGAGAACAATACTCGAGCTTATTTGTCGAAGGAGATTTTGACTTCTTTTATTGGAGTCTACTATACTTATAACAATGTTCACCGTGTGCATTTACCTCATTTACTTTTGGGGTAATTTTTTTAAGTTTTAAAAAAAAATTCTTTGTATTACATTGACGCGACACATTATTTATTTGGCTTACATCACTGTGGCACCTGTCATCAATTTATGCATTTTAAGGGTGAGCCAAAGTGGTTTCATAATACCACCCCTGTGTATTGAAATGAATAAGATGAAAATGAATAAGGTGATGACACGTTATCACCCATTAATAGGATGGTTATGAATTTAGGCCTCCGACCCCTTGTAATCCAATGTGCACTTTCACTGGTGCAAATAAGTTGAGACCATCGTTCTTGGATCTATATTAATGGTCCAATCATGTCTGTTGAATTTTCATTTCAAATCGTGTTTTCTCTCTATTTTCCTACAGAAATATGGAAAAGTGATGTAGTATACATGGTATCGAACCTAAACTAACGAGTGAATGATATGGACAACTTGAAGCGAATGAAACTCAAACATAACCATTGTGAACCATTTAATATGGAACAAACAACTACATGATCTACATTTTCTACCTATATCAACAACGAGGCTACATACCGATGACATTATCGGGTCGATCCCTCTTACTCATAGGTTGGGTTGGTCTTTCTTTGTCCCGGTCCGCTCCTTCACACACTGTCATTATTGGTAGGTGTCGATCCAATTCAAATGCCAGTGGGTTTCTCATCTCCGTAGTCGTACTGGCTAGTGGGGTCGATCCAATGCAAATTGCAGTGGGTTGCTCCTCTGCACACTCTCGTCACTGGCAGGTGGGATAAAAAAATGCAGTCGTCAACCAATTTGTGATATGGTTTATTTGCTCGGGGTTTGGCACCATAGTATTTTTTATGTTTGAAATGTATATATTTTTTATTTGTTTTACTTTTTGTTTATTTTTTATTTGTTATTTGTTTGTAATGTAAACTAAACTAATATTTGTATTTAATATGTGTTTTATAGTTATATATAAAGGTATAGGGCCGAAGTGGAGGTAGGTTCCTATGCACAGAGGGTGAGAGGGAGAGAACTAGAAGGAGGGAGATAGCCAACAAGAGCCGTCTATTTCATTTTTAACGACACTGTTAGCACATGCCTCAGTTTTCCCTGCCACTTGAAATCTGTATATGGGATTCATTCCATTCATGAATTTTCTCATACGTTAGGGGGATAATTTAGGTACATAAGATTCGTAGGTATTTCTTCGTCTTATTCATCTAAAACATCTAACTGCAACCATGATCAAGTTTGCAACCATGGTGATTCTCTCAATATTTGTCCTAGTTAAGATTATGCAGGCCCAATGGTGAACAATTGGGACCTATGGGCTTAGAATTGAAAATTATTTGAGTTATATGGAAATGGTTAGAGCACTAGGTTGAAGGTGTAGGGGTTGTGCTCAAGACCATAGGAAGAGGGATGACCATAAAGAGATTAGATAGGATCGGGTGTTGGGGGATCGAGGTTAAGTTGGGTTAGGTATAGGCCACAAGGGCCTAGGGTTATATGGGTATACTAGGTCCAAAGTGGAGGTAGTTAGTTCTTATGCATGGAGCTAGAGGAGAGGGAGAGAACGAGCTGAGGGAGGGAGAGAGCCAACAAGTTGAGCCATATTTTTCATTTTTAACAACACTTATCATGTGCCTTGGTCTTCCATTTCACCTCTATCTACCTCTCTCTCTATGTACCCCCTCGCTCCCTTCCTCTCTCTCCATCTCACTCATGACCTCTAATATTCTGCTGTCTCTCTCTCTCTCTCTATCCATGTCACTCTCGACCTATCACACACTCTCTCTACCCCCCTCTCTGTCTTCCTCTAGTCCCTCCCTCTCACACTCTCACACATTCTCTCATATAATACATATTGTGAGTAATTTAACTTACTTCGTTTGTATCACACTCTCAACCTCTCTTCTTGTCTCTCCATCTCACTCTCGACCTCTCTCTATCCCTATCACACTCTCTCACACACTCTCTCTATACCCCCCTCTCTGTCTTCCTCTCTCTTTACCCCCTCTCTGTCTTCCTCTCTCTCCCTCTCACACTCACACATTCACTCATATATCAATTGTGAGTAATTTAATTTATTTCATTTGTATCACACTCTCGACCTCTCTTCTGCTCTCTATCTCTATCTCTCTCCATGTCACTAGTCTTGACCTCTCACTGTCTCCCTCTCTCCCTCTCTCTATATCTACCCCCTCTCTGTCTTCCTCTCTCTCTCTCTCACACTCTCACACATTCTCTCATATAATATCAATTGTGAGTAATTTGACTTACTTCATTTGTATCACACTCTCGACCTCTCTTCTACTCTATCTCTCTCTTTCTCCATATCACTAGTCTCAAACTCTCTCTCTCTCTCTCTACCCCCTTCTCTGTCTCAA
>SNQJ01S0007233.1:143069-154796 GCA_010110895.2 Picea sitchensis | reverse complement strand
CCCCCTCTCTGTCTTCCTCTCTCTCTCTCTCACACTCTCACACATTCTCTCATATAATATCAATTGTGAGTAATTTGACTTACTTCATTTGTATCACACTCTCAACCTCTCTTCTACTCTATCTCTCTCTTTCTCCATATCACTAGTCTCAAACTCTCTCTCTCTCTCTCTACCCCCTTCTCTGTCTCAACTCCCCCTCTCTATCTTCCTCTCTCTCCACCCCCCTCTCTGTCTTACTCTCTCTACCTCTCATCACACTCTCTCACTCTCTCTCATATATCAATTCAGAGATAGGTAATTCCTTATTATATGCATGGAGGACTGGGGAGAGGGAGAGAACGAGATAGAGGGAGAGAGCCAACAAGAGCTGTCTTTTTCATTTTTAACGACATTGTTAGCATGTGCCTCGGTCTTCCTTGCCACCTATAATCTATATACGAGATTCATTCCATCCATGACCTAGACCATGACCTATACCTAGGCCATGACATGTACCTACACTTATACCATGACCTAGACAATGGCAATACTATTTTTGTGTCTCCCATTCACACTCTCCCCTTATCTCCCTTTCTCCCCCTACTCCTATGTCTTGATCCCACCACTCTCTCTCTCTCTCTATCTCATGCTCACTCACTCTCTCCCCTTTTCTCCCTCTTCCTCCCCCAAGTACTCTGCCTCTCTCCCCCACTCTCCTCCACAACAACCATATAGATAAGTTCAAATTACAAATATAGAAAATAATAATAAGCATACTTTGTAATTTCAAATATAACTTTTTGATGCATTATATATATATATATATATATATATAAAAACATTGAGCCACGTTTTCTTTGGAGGATTTTCAAAGTGTTAAATATGACAATATAAAACTTAAGACACAATCACAAAATCAAATTTATTAATGATTAGAAATCTTAATGTTTTTAAAAGTACAACCTATTGATTATAAATCGTAATGTTTTTCCAAGTACTACAACATTAGTCAATATCATAATTATTAACTAATTAAACCGCCATCCGGGTTTAATGACGATATTCATAATTTGATTGATATAACCGTCAATAGGAGCGAATTGTGTGATAATTCACACATGAAGAGTATCAACTTGTACTTTGGAAATCAAATGAAGGATTAAAACTTATATATATTTTCTCATTTGGATCATGATCCATTTAATGGTCATTTCGTTGATATTTTGTATTCGAAATATAATAAGATACTGGGTGCTATGAATCCTGACTACTACACCTTTCTAATGGCAACGAAAGGCTCACATTACCAGAGAGACAAGAATAATTCAAATACCGGGAATACTTATGCAGCTACTGCTAGTGTTAAAAATTATGCAGTTGTTGTTCCTACAACATCAATTATTTCAAAAAGGTCCGTAGATACATTTCCTGAAGTTCCTACTCATTAAGTTAAGAATGCTCCTAAAGGGAGGGATAAAAAGTTTAAAGCTCATGCAAGGAATGAACAACCCACTGTGGACTTTTAACTCATGGTTCATAACAAACCGAACACAATTATGAATGATTTAATGGAGATTAAACATGATCTTCATGTTCTAAAATGTTCCAGATGCCAAGTTGAGGAGAATAATGGAGTTGGTGGCATTAGTTCATCTTCCTCTGGGCATACTGTCTACATTAGAGAATATGAGGAAATGTGTGATGCATAAATAGACTCCGATCATTATATTTTAGTCGTATTAAGTTTAAGTATTGAGTGTGAGGGTGCGAATTAGACATCTTTTATAATTTTGATAATTCTAGGATTTTAGCCTAATACTTTGTATATCTCTTTTTTAATATAAATGACATTTGTTGTTCCTTTAATGAATCATCTCTTATTTGACCAATGTGTGTTCTGTTTATCTAAAGGATATTTACAAGAAATATTCATCTCAAAGATATGTTAGCAAGAGATTTTGTTTATAATTTCTTGGTTTCAATGTATTTAAGCCAATGCATAATTTCATATTTACACTCATATAGATTTTATACCATGCTTAGTTTTTGTAAGGAATTTTAAATTCTATTGAGAAAGAAGAATTTGTAATAAGAATAAACACTTGTTCTTTAATGCACTTTAAATGACCTCTCATGTTCTTCAATTGCACTTTAAATGACATATGTAAATTTACAATGTATCTAACTCCATATTACAACCTTTAAAACAATTTTTGAGCTACAGGGAAGCTCGAGCGTGCATTTTAATGTTGTCCCTTAGTATAGGTTCGACCTTGCAAATTACAGAGTATTTTTGCACAACAAAGTCTTTTATGACTGAAAATGAAAAACTGATTTTGGTTTCCCTCATAACCCACCATTCTATGATTCATCACAATGTTGTGAATATATTTGTGCATAGAAATCATCATTTTTGGAATGTAAATGTACTACTAATTGTACAAACATGTTATAAATATTGAAATGATCAATTGTTGAGGGTTGTTGAGGAATCAAGATGTTCTAGGAGAATTCTTGCAGTTGTCAATGCTACATTCATTGCTTTGATCCAATGTTTTTTTTAAAGCAAAATTTCACCAATTTGGCTAAATTTTATTTGTTTTGAAGAAATTTAGGCTACAATTTTTCATATTTTCATTGAAAATAAAAAAACTTGTAGTATAGTTTATTATTATAGTTATGTATACACTTAAAATTTTCACTTAAATATAAACATTTTCCATGAACATATAATAGGTTTTCTTAAATGTTTTTCCAAATCAATGATTATGTATACAATTTTTTTTTGGAATATTCATTACATATGGATGAATAGTTAATAACAACTAGTCTTGGGAAAATCATGAATTTTCAATTTAAGTCATGTCAATTTATGTAGAAAAAGAAAATGTTTTTAATACTTTACTTGTATTATTTGTTTTACTTGTTTCAACATATAGGTGGTATACCATGTTGTATATTACTGTGTATACTTTTTTCCTACATGTATTTCTAATGGAATGATGTTGTTGCAAAATTTTAAAGTTAGTAACAAGAATTCAACTGGTTATCGTCTTATATATATATATATATATATATATATATATGCTTTGATCACCAAATAGTTTGATAAGTTATGACTTGTGTGTTTTGAAAGAAGAAACATTGCTTTGATCCCTAAGTTTGATTACCCTACTTGTTTTCAATCTACCTTCTATTTTTGATAGCGACTAAAGGTCTTATTAGAGCCTTGATGGATACAAAATAAAGTGGGTCAAAATTGTCACCAGGGCATGCATTTTACTTCGAGGCAGTTTGGCATTCACATTTACATGATATCCCAAATCTAGCTGCATGAAAGAAATCTCTCATATTCTTTAATTACACTTTAAATGACATGTAAATTTACAATGTATCTAACTCCATATTGCAACCTTTAAAACAATTTTTGAGCTACAAGGAAGCTTAGGCGTGCATTTTAATATTGTCACTTAGTACACATTCGACCTTGCAAATTACATAGTCTTTTTGTACAAAAGAGTCTTTTATGATCGAACATGAAAAACTGACCTTGGTTTCCCTCATAACCCACCATCCTCTGATTCATCAAAGTGTCATGAATATTTGTGGTTAGAAAACATCATGTTTGGAGTGTAAATGCACTACTAATTGTACAAACATGTTATAAATATTTGAATGATCAATTTACAACTTAAATCCTAAATTGTGGAGCCATATCCAACTTTGGACGTGTAGTTTAATATAACCAACTTTAATAATTTGGCCCTTTGGTTTTACAATGCAATTCTTATCCTTTATGCACACTAGGTAGGTCTATGTCTGAAAATTCCAATATAAGTTTATAGACAGGTGTAAAATCACAAACTACAACTTATGCAAGTTGAACCACAAAATTTGGCTCAAAATTGAGACTAGGGCGTGCATTTCAGGGTGAGGCAATTTTGCATTCAAATTACATGAAATCCCAAATCTAGGTGCATGCAAGCAACCTCTCCTATTCTTAAATTGAACTTTAGATGCATAGGTAAATTTACCATTTATGTAACTCCATCTTAAAAGTTATAAAACAAATTTTGGAGATACAGGGAAGCTTGGGCATTCACATAATACAATTTATATTTTGCAAATTACAAGGAAAACTTTGCATCTTTTGCACAACCACCCTTTTTAAACTTGAAATTGAAAAATCAACAACATGAACAGGTCTACTATGATAAACCACATCCCCAACAACTTGCACAACTCAAATATAAGGTATAATACAACATTGGGTTACTTTTTACAAACAGTTTGTGCATTTCGATGGATTTACTATGCATCTCTTGCCTATTTTTGCACAGAAAAGCCTTTTATGACTCTTAATGCAAAATTAACCTTGGTTTCTCTCCTAACCCATCATCCTCTGATTCATCAAAATGTCATGATTCTTTGTGCATAGAAATCATAGTTTTTGGAGTGTAAATGCACTACTAATTGTACAAACATGTTATTATACATATTTTAATCATCAATTTACAAATTAAATCCTAAATTATGAAGCCATATCCAATTTTGGGTGTGCAATTTAATATAACCAACTTTAACAATTTGGCCCTTTGGTTTTACAATGCAATTCTTAGCCTTTATGCACACTAGGTAGGTTTATGTCTAAAAATACCAATACAAGTTTATAGACAAGTGTAAAATCACAAACTACAGCTTATGCAAGTTGAACCAAAAATATTGCCTCAAAATTGAGACGAGGGCGTGCGTTTGAGGTTGAGGAAGTTTTGCATTCAAATTTACATGAAATCCCAATTATAGGTGCATGAAAGCAACCTCTCCTGTTCTTCAATTGAACTTAAATTAAATGCATAGGTAAATTTACCATTATGTAACTCCATCTTAAAACTTATAAAACAAATTTTGGCTACATGGAAGCTTGGGCGTGCATTTTTATTTAGTCACATAGTACAATTTATACCTTGCAAATTATAATGCAAACTTTGCCTCTTTTGCACAACCACCATTTTTAAACTTAAAATTACAAAATAAACAACATGAACATGTCTACTATGATAAACCACATCCCCAACAACTTGCATAACTCAATTCTAAGGTATAATACAACATTGGGTTACTTTTTACAAACAGTTTGTGCATTTCGATAATTTTACTAGGCATCTCTTGCCTATTTTTGCACATAAGAATATTTTATGACTCTTAATGCAAAGCTGACCTTGCTTTCTCTCCTAACCCACCATATTTTGATTCATCAAAATGCCATGAATCTTTGTGCATATAAATCATCATTTTTGGAGTGTAAATGAACTACTAATTGTACAACGAGGTTATACATATTGTAATCATCAATTTGCAACTTAAATACTAAATTATGGAGCCATATCCAACTTTTGGCGTGCATTTTAATATAGCCAACTTTAACAATTTGGCCCTTTGGTTTTACAATGCAATTCTTATCCTTTATGCACACTGGGTAGGTTTATGTCTGAAAGTGCCAATATAAGTTTATAGACAAGTGTAATATCACAAACTACAACTTATACAAGTTGAACCACATAATTTGGCTCAAAATTGAGACTAGGGTGTGCATTTGAGGTTGAGACAATTTTGCATTCAAATTTACGTGAAATCTCAATTCTAGGTGCATGAAAGCAACCTCGCTTGTTCTTCAATTGAACTTTAGATGCATATGTAAATTTAACATTAATGTAACTCCATTTTAAAACCTATAAAACAAATTTTGGAGTTATAGGGAAGCTTGGGCGTGCATTTTCATTGAGTCACATAGTACAATTTATACCTTGCAAATTACAAGGAAAACTTTGTCTCTTTTGCACAACCACCCTTTTTAAACTTGAAATTGCAAAATAAACAACATGAACAAATCTACTATGATAAACCACATCCCCAACAACTTGCACAACTTAAATCTAAGGTATAATACAACATTGGGTTACTTTTTACAAACAAATTGTGCATTTTGATGGTTTTACTAGGCATCTCTTGCCTATTTTTCCACAGAAAAGTCTTTCATGACTCTTAATGCAAAACTAACCTTGGTTTCTCTCCTAACCCACCATCCTCTGATTCATTAAAATGCCATGAATGTCTGTGCATATAAATCATCCTTTTTGGAGTGTAAATGTACTACTAATTGTACAAACAAGTTATACATATTGTAATCATCAATTTACAACTTAAATCCTAAATTATGGAGCCATATTCAACTTTGGGTGTGTAGTTTAATATAGCCAACTTTAACAATTTGACCCTTTGGTTTTACAATGCAATTCTTAGACTTTATGAACACCAGGTAGGTTTATGTCTGAAAATGTCAATATATGTTTATAGACAAGTGTAAAATCACAAACTACAACTTATGCAAGTTGAACCACTAAATTTGGGTCAAAATTGAGACTAGGGTGTGCATTTGAGGCCGATGTAGTTTAGCATTCAAATTTACATGAAATCCCAATTCTAGGTGCATGAAAGCAACATATCTTGTTCTTCAATTGGACTTTAGATGAATAGGTAAATTTACCATTTATGTAACTCCATCTTAAAACTTATAAAATAAATTTTAGAGCTACAGGGAAGCTTGGGTATGCATTTTCATTTAGTCACTTAGTACAATTTATACCTTGCAAATTACAAGGCAAACTTTGCCTTTTTTTCTCCACCCTCTTTAAACTTGCAATTGCAAAATTATCAACATGAACATGTCTACTATGATAAACCACACCCCCAACAACTTGCACAACTCAAATCTAAGGTATAAAACAACCTTGGGTTACATTTTACAAACATGTTGTGTATTCCAAGGTTTTTACTAGGCATCTCTTACCTATTTTTCCACAGAAGGGTCTTTTATGAATCTTAATGCAAAACTGACCTTGGTTTCTCTTATAAGCCACCATCCTATGATTCATCAAAATGTCGTGAATCTTTGTACACATAAATCATCCTTTTTGGAGTGTACAATTTAGACCTTGCAGTTTCATATAGACAACATTAAGAATTTGGCCCTTTGGTTTTAGAAGGAAATTTCAGCATTTATGCACATAAGGTAGCCTTATTTTTGAAATTTCCAATATAATGTTATAGATAGGTGTAAAATCACAAATTGCAACATATCCAAGTTGAAACACTAAATTTGGGTCAAAATTGAGACTAGGGTGCACATTTGAGGCATAGACAGTTTTGCATTAAAATTTACATGAAATCTCAATTCTAGGTGCATGAAAGAAACCTCTCATGTTCTTCAATTGAACTTTAGATACATAGGTAAATTTACCGTTTATGTAACTCCATATTGAAACTTATAAAACAAATTTTGGAGATACATTGAAGCTTGGGCGTGCATTTTCATTTGTCACTTAGTACAATTTAGACCTTGCAAATTACAAGGCAAACTTTGTCTCTTTTGCACAACCACCCTTTTTAAACTTGCAATTGCAAAATGAACAACATGAATAAGTCTACTATGATAAACCGCATCCCCAACAACTTGCACAACTCAAATTTAAGATATAATACAACACTAGGCAGGTTTGGGCACAAACAATAGAGCATAACTCTATCCCTTCTGGATCCTAATTAAGGTTGCAGTGGATAGGCAGGTTAAGAGGTTACAGGTCTTTGATGACTCCAAACTTCTGATGGATTGGGCAAATGGTAAAAGTAACATTTCTAACTAGGATCTGGGGCCTATTTTCAATAAGATTATGGAAAATAAAATAGTTTTTGAAAAGGTGTCCTTTGCTCATGTCTACCGAGAATTCAACTACAAAGCTAATCAATTATCAAAGGAGGCACTCATTTGGAGGAAGTTGTTATCCTTGTTCATGATATTAAGGACCATACTCCTACATATTTGATACTCTTACATCTTTTTTGATGAATGGATTTTTGGTCTTGTTTTAATTTTTGTTTATGTAAAGTTAGAGAGAGTTTGTCTCATGGTTTTGTCTTGGCATCAATACGAAGCTGTGGAACTATTTGTTTAAAGAGTGACATGTATAAGGATGATTGTAAGAATCAAAGTCACAAGGATAGGTTATAGTCTTCTCCGATAGAGGCAGTCTATAACGAAAATGGCTACTAATGTTAAAAGCAGAAGGGATCTCGTCAATGTGTATTTCATTTCCACTAGATATATCAATATAATGATTTTTGCTCGTAAAAAAACCCGAAATATAATTTCTTGTAGGTAGATTTAGACACTATTAAAAATATGAATTAAATATCACTTAAAGATTGTAGATAACCACTAAATATCGCAACAAACATCACATGTAAGACAAGTTTGAGTAAAAAACATTACCAATTTTCCATTAATTCCTCATCAATATAGAAGGATCTTTACATGACAGACATCACAGATACAATTTCCATAAAAAACTGTGCAAACTACAATGCAATTTATACAACTTTCTCCTCTTAGAAGATTCCTCCCGAGGAATCTCTAACAAGCCTCTCCTTTGTTATCTCTCTACTTACAACCTTATATATTATGTTCCCGATGGGGACCACCGTGACCCATAGGTCACTTACATAAGTGGATCATAACTAAATTTACATGAATTCACAGGTCCCGAAGCCAATTGTTACAACTTTGAGGCAATTCTTACTTGAGGTACACTCTGCCTTGTTGTAGCCAGTTGTCCACTGCAATTGATACTCAAAAGGGTGTTTTATCCATATACAAACTTCACATTGTGGGGTGTTTTATAACGTCATTTGACACCACATATGCTCATGATGACTCATTGGCCTCAGTTACATCCCTTTCCATCTTTGCAGGACTAAAGTCCCCCTTTTCTTCCCTAAAAACATCTTAAAAAATCCCATTTTTCTAGATGTATGCGACTCTCCTTAAAGTAACTTGCATACATACGTGCCTTGCTAGAAAACAAACCATGTAGATGTTTAATTGGCTGAAAAAAATAATAAATCTCAACATTTCACGCGGAGTTGACAGGCTCCCGACCTCCTATAGCCTGTTCATAACTACTGAACCTATCAAAATGGAGTATAAAAGAGAGCCTTGGGACGGAGGAAGGAAATATCAAAGAGATGCAACCTTATGCTGGTAGTTTCCTTATAGCCATGCAAGCCCCTATTTCCATTTACTTCTGAGATTGTCATTCCCCCCTGAAAACCCTTGTTTTCAGGATTTGTGTTTCCCCTTATCTGGTTAGGAAGAAATCCATTGCTTCCTTGGACCCACTGGAACACAAAACTTCAGAGGCAGTGCTTTTCATCCCAGGCCTTGGGTGGAGGAACTTGGAGACTAGTTTCGGGATCGTGCCACAATGGTTACAGGTTGTAACCAACTCCTTTGCTGTTATTAATAAAAGGACTCTCATTCTTGTCCATTTCTCTTTGTTGATTCATGCTTTTTCTGAGATTATTTGTATCTTTGTTTGAATCTAACATAGAAACTGAATTGATTATATTTAGTTAGATAAAAGATAAATACCTTTTTGCAGTTGCATGCTTCTTTTTTTGCAGGATTTTCAGAAGATCATTGTGAAGGAGTTATGGAGCGAAATACCTCAAGTAGGATCGACTTCAAACGTTGGGTTCCATGTATGTTATCTTTCCTATCTTTCGAACGTTAGTTATTGAAAGTAATTACCTTCAATTAACTACCCAATTAGAATATGAGAGAATTCTTTTAAGGGAACTGCTCTGTTGTGGCCCATGACCCAAAGCCATAGGACTTATATTTTCATAATAGAATTGGCGACTCCACTGGGGATCTTTTCTCCTAGTTTCGGTCAAATTTAGGGATCTTGTGGTTTATTGTTTTTCTTGTTTTCTTGGCTTATTATCAAGCATTTACTACCTCAAAGGCCTTTTCCAGTCTCTAGAAACCTCCAGGAGTTTCTGCAATTTCTCTTTTTTGGGTTTTGGCTGAGTTGTACGCACGTTTTTTTTGTGTATAAACCGTGTATATACACGAGCTTCTTCAGTAAGAGTCACGTGCATACATGATTTGAACTGTGCACAGTCACATACACTTTTGGAAAATTGTTCTTTAGGACATTTTCTGGTGTCTAAGAAGTTTTGGGTTGGATGTCCAGGCTTGCCTGAACCGTCTTTGGTTGTTTTCGTCTTTGAAAGTCATATCAAGCATCTGTAAACTTAAGTTTTTGATTAAAATGTTCTTCCTCTTTGATTGGTTGATCCTTTTATGTATACATTTTTTAGATGGGTTGAAAGGTTAGTCTTTGTGTGGCTGTGTTTTACTTCTAGTTCTTTGCTATGTTCCAGTGACCCTAGGCTATCTTCTTTCTTCCTCTCTGCCTTATTTTCCTTTGTTCATAAAAGAAAATACAAAATTGCATGGTAGTTACATTTTATTTCCTTTTAGTAACAAAAAATACCTTGCTGGTTGTTTCTTCTCTTGTTTCCTTGCCTTTTAAGTTTTCGAGAAAATAACTCATTTTCTGGCACTTAGGCTTGTTATGAATTTGTTCTCTTGTTTTGAAAAACTAGTTATTTTCGGTTTTGAGTAGCCTTCAATAAAAATAAAAGAATCTTGTTTGCAAATTTCCTGGATCTTGCATACAAACAAAAGTATATTGTTTTTCATTTTTAAAAGTTCGTAAAAAAGAAGTGTATTGCACCTTTTCTTTTTAAAAACAAATTATTTTTTAAGCACATTGTTTTTAAAGCTTTTTCTTCTTGAGTCATAGAAACATCATGAGTTTCATTCTCATTCCCTTGAGTAAAAAATCCAACTAAAATTAATGCTTAATCTAAAAATTATTAGACTTTTTCTTTTTAGGGTCCACTAACTAGTTCAGGCTAGGGCCTTAGATTAGGTTGGAGAGGTAAATCTCTAAGGCCACGAAAAGAAACATTAGGAGTCTGTGATAGGGAGTGAAACTCCAATTGTCATATAGGCAGTGACGGGAGCCTCCTCTCACACATGAGCTAAAAAAGGTCATGGAAAGAATAGTAGAGGATACAACCCATGTGAAACTCGACCAAGCGTAGCAGATTGAGCATATTTTGGGTGTTATTTCTTTAAGTGACACTAACTCATCTGGCGTCAGTCCTCTGTGAATTTTGAACCTGGTTAAAGTTTTAATGAAGTGATACTGACTCATCTGGTGTTAGTCCTATGACAATTTCACACTCACTTTGGAGTTTTCCTGAAGTGATACCAGCCCTCTTGGCGTTAGTCCTCTGGAAGCTTCATGCTTAGTTACAAAATTTCTGAAGTGACACTGGCCCTCTTGTTGATAGTCCTCTGGAAGTTTCGATCTAGTTTGAGATTTTTTGAAGTGACACTGGCCCTTTTGTAGATAGTCGTCTGGAAGAGCTTCAGACTCAATTATCCTTCCCATACACTTCGTCATGACTGTCGACTGTACCCCCTGGAGGATGACTACAAGTTGGTGACATTAGTGGCCTATCATTAGATTGACACACGAGGTGACTGGGAGGGGTGTATCGTGGTACCTGAGACAAACTCTGCATCACACTGTCAGTACCCCTGGGAGGTGTCATCACAAAGCCTTGGCACTTGAGTCGGGAAGGGATATCAGTTGGATGTCGAAGTGACTGCTTCTCCTAGCTAGTTGTTTTCCTTTGTGCATGATTTGGACAACCAAGCCTCGCCTCCCTAGGGTCAGAATCATTTAGAAGGTTAGTCTGCATGGTTTTTATCCCTCTTTAGGATTTTAGTTGTGTGATCTGTGTTTGTAGTTTGGAATTTAGTGAGTCTGTTGG
>SNQJ01S0007233.1:117359-143019 GCA_010110895.2 Picea sitchensis | reverse complement strand
GCTTCAGACTCAATTATCCTTCCCATACACTTCGTCATGACTGTCGACTGTACCCCCTGGAGGCTGACTACAAGTTGGTGACATTAGTGGCCTATCATTAGATTGACACACGAGGTGACTGGGAGGGGTGTATCGTGGTACCTGAGACAAACTCTGCATCACACTGTCAGTACCCCTGGGAGGTGTCATCACAAAGCCTTGGCACTTGAGTCGGGAAGGGATATCAGTTGGATGTTGAAGTGACTGCTTCTCCTAGCTAGTTGTTTTCCTTTGTGCATGATTTGGACAACCAAGCCTCGTCTCCCTAGGGTCAGAATCATTTAGAAGGTTAGTCTGCATGGTTTTTATCCCTCTTTAGGATTTTAGTTGTGTGATCTGTGTTTGTAGTTTGGAATTTAGTGAGTCTGTTGGGACCTACCTTAGATCATTTATTCAAAGTGGAAGACCAATCACTTCACCATTGTCGAAGGCTTCAGAGCTGTTCACCAGAAAGGGTGGAGCCGTTGCCACCTCCATGAAGGAGAAGGCTGAACCAGGAGGGTGTTTTTGAGTCTACTGAATTTGGAGAAGCTGCTCTTGAGCCTGTTCCTTTAGAAGAAATCACTTTTACACTGAAGGTAACAAAAATTTCTGATCTCAAAGCTGAAGGCTTCGTTAGACCTCAAAGTCGTTCGCTAACTGAACCTAATGATCCACTTCTCATGCAAGCAACAAATTTTGAAGTTGCATATTTTGAGGTTGCAGACACTCAAGGTTTTTGGATCCAACGACGTACAATGGGAGATAATAATAAATTTTCTCAGAGTGGGAGTCCACATACTCCTCTTTCAACGATAAGAGGAGGGGATAGAACACCTCCTTTTTCCTCAACCCAGACGACGAGTGTCATTCAAGTAACAACATTTCCTTTGATTAGTGGTTCAGTTTCGTTGTCAGCCAAAACCACTTTTATCGCCGCTCATACTCATCTTTAGTTGTCTGTCACTAATGCCTTTTCATTTGGGATGTCGTCGATGGGTGAAATTTTCATTCCAATCCCATCCCAACCATTTATTCAAGGTTCTATCTCGAGAGATGGGAGTTCGCTAGCTCCTTTGCAAGCCTTTCCTTTTCCAGGGGGTTCGATAGCTCCTTGGAAAGCTTTCCCTTATGCTGGGGGGCGCATCTCCATGAAAAATCCTTTGCCTCAAGGTGGTTTATTCCAGTCGTCCGAGCCTGCGATAGGGCCTAATATTTCTGGTGGTGGGAGGGAGGGATTTTCGTCCAACATTCCAGTCGGTTCCACGCCATTCTCTCTATGGTGCTCTTGGGAATCTGACTTTCTCCCCATCTACTATGCCGACAAGGGGAAACCCTTTCCAACCCATGTCAGGGTTGATTCCATCGCAAGGGATGTCATTGGGATCTAATCATTTTCAGTTTTTTGAAGGGCAGACAAGCAAAGGTTTCCACTTCACTCGTTCCATAAATCCTGGTTTTTATCAAAATCCGAGTCAGTTTGTGAGCTCTTCCTGGCACCTTGGTGCTAGTTTCAATCCAAGGCTGTCTTTCCAGGTTTCCAATCAATCAGGATTTTTTAATCCTATGGTCTCTGCCTCGATGTCATATCCTAGGCTACCCTTTCTGGAAATCCTTCATTTGCTATATTTGTCAAAGTTAATGAGCAATCCAATTTGTCATAACCTTAGTTGGCCTTCGGTCCCTACTGAACTTCCTTTCGATATACCAAAATTTGAAGGTAAGAGTGGTGAAGACCTTGGAGATCATGTAACGACGTTTCATTTTTGGTGCTCTTCTAACTCGTTGAATGATGACTCCATTCAGTTGTGATTATTCCAATGCACCCTCACTGGGGGCGTTACTAAATAATATATAGAGCTGGAGGGGACAAAGGTTAAAACATTTCGAGATTTGGCCATGGTCTTTCTCAATCATTTCCAACTCTTTGTTCGGTATGATGCTGGCACAAAAATTTTGGCTAATTTTGATCAAAATAAAGCCACTCACATTTCCGATCACATTCATAAATGGAGGAGATGGAAGAGTGTTATAGCAAGATTTGCCTCACCTTATGCAATATTGCATAGAGGGACTTATTCCATTTCCCCATGCAGACTTATCTTCCATGTTGATAAAATCTAGAGACAAAATACAAATTTTTCCACTTGTACGCATCTTGCACACTATACAACAAGCGTATACACATGCTGCTCCACTACAACCCGTGTACATCAAGATTTGTGCCAGAAAATGAAAATTAAATATCGGGTTTCCATGTCACGACAGGAGATATCTGATCCTTGGCCTTCCATATACTGGAAACATTCTGACTCAACCCTTCAGTTCCATTTTGAAGGCTATAAATGGGCCAATTCCGAGCTATGGAAAAGGAGAAAGAATTCAACTTTGAGAGCAAAGTTACTATGGATAAATTATTTACTTCATATTGAGTTTGCATCCCTTTTTCCTTTAAGTCTGAACACAATGTTCAGCCCCCAAGATCTTCCCTTATTGATGGAGAACCTTATTGTCTCCCTTCTGTGAGCTTGCCTTTGGTGGAGGCCCAACTAGAAGCAACTTAGTTTCTCGGTTCCGAACCATTCCGACACGGAAGTCTGTAATATTTTCACTTCTGTTGATCATTGATTAATAGAAATACTCTCTTCCCGGTCACTTAATATCTTGCAAATATATGAGTTATTATCCATGGGCGTATTTGTTATGTATATTGATGAATTATGCTATCTAATGTGCTAACCTTTTATACTACCACCATATGCTTGTTTTGCTTGTTTGTTGAGAACTTGTTGCAGGTATATAACTTTGGGTCAAAGTGCTCAACAATGGAAATCATCGAACATCTAGACGAGGTAGGCCTCTTTCTTCTCTCGCTTGCACATTGGTTTATATAGAATGTTTCTGGGATAGAGTTGATTTCTGCAGTCATTTCCGTCTGTTGTGTTTTACCCTAGCCATAGAGAGATTTTCCTCGTAACAAAGAGTTTGATTAAGGCCACCTTTCCTCCCAAATTTCTTTTAGAATGGTTCTTGAAGTCATTACTCCCTTATATTTCTAAGGATGTTGTGACTTCATGAGTGTTTACAGAGGAACAAGCGATCTTTAGAGCGCAACATTTAGAGCTCATTTACTCCCAGTCATGCATGTTCTATGAGATAATTCCATACACTCCACGATCGACTCTTGACTTGACGAAACCGAAATCAAGACGACATGCCAATGGTATTGTTGGTTCGTCACAAAGAAAATCCATAAATATATTTTATACTCAGATGCAATAGTTGTCTATTCAACAATCTGCGGTTAGTCAGGCCCCTGGTTTGACCACCTCTACTGCCCAGTCATAGGATGTGCACAGTGTGCAGTCGACGACTCCAAAGGGTCCTCAACAACCCAGAGGGAAAATGAAAGGTAAGGGAAAGAAATGTGGTGGGTGCAATGATAAAAAGACCGGTAATAATGTCGAGGGGGAAAAAAACAAAAAGAAGAAGGAAAAGTTCCCTTGCAAACTTTTCAAAGGAGATCAACTAACTCATCTCTGCCCTAAACTCGAGGAATCCCAATGCTTGTTAATAGAACAACAACCTGCTATTTTGACTAGCCCATTTTCGCAAGTTTAGAATTTAACACAGGGTACTTCCTCGACACCTAATATAGATGGGGGCAATTAGGGTACCCCCACACCGGAATACAAAGCATCGAATGCCTATATATTGAAGTGAGATCTTAATTTGCAAACAAGAGCTCGTGATTACGAGAATCCCGAGTCTGCAAAGAAGGATAAGGAGTTACCAGAATCGTCAAACTCTATCCATATAGAGAAACCGATGATAGACCCAATACATCACATACTCAAAGGTGTGTTGAAATAGACATCGCACAATCCAAACGCTATAGTGGCTCAAAATTATTCTATTGTTGAAGATTTTGCCAAAACTTCATGTGCTATGTCCACATTGGAAGTTCAACAGAGTTTCCCATCGCAACAAAATGCATTGTTTTATGATTTAGGGGCTTCTGAATGCTCTAACTCACTTTCCATCATGTTTAACACTTCTAACATCAAGCCTTGCCTTCCATATCACGTTGCATTTTAGATTGTAGTGGTTTACACCACAAAGTCATTTTCGAAAAATATTTTCTGCACTGTGGTGGATGAAGGCACTTTGACGTGTGTCATGTCGTTATCATGTTGGTGAGATTTAGCTCTATCTACTACAATGCTTACGACATTCAAAGGTCGCTTGTTTAGACCACATGGGATTATCCATTCTTTCCCTATCTAGTTAGAGGGAAAAACCATGTGTGTCGAAGTAGAAGTGGTTGATGCGCTTCTCAACTATAATCTATTCTTAGGAAGAAGTTGGATGTACGTAATGACAATCGTAGTTTCAATGTTTTTTGAGTGTTATGTTTCCCTCATGAAGTGAGGATTGCCACTGTTGATCAATTGTTAGTCGCTTGTGCGGATCTTACGACGTCACCTGTCTATGCGGTTCCTTTGATTAAAACTTCGCAGCGGGCACCTGGGAATTGGGGTGTCAGGATGTATCCTTCTCTGCTGGGCACTTTCAATTTTCTAGCACCGTCATTAGACGTTAATGTTGTTCTAAATTTCCTTGAACGAAATAAGCTAAAGGTCGATATCTTTCAATTTAGATCGTTCCAAACTTCTTACTTTGAATATCCGTGGAATCTGCCTCCCCTGTCAACTTCGATGGACATATTGGAACGCACAAGAATGAAAATGCCATTGTTTGTAGTGGAGATAACTTACAAATCCATTCAATGAGCTAATACATACGAAGATCCATCCCTTGCCTCAGTGAAGAAAGTGGATCTCGTTTTAGAGCATGTATGGGCTCTTAATTCTTCCAACTCTCACAATTGCTTGGACATCGTCCTCCCTTCAGACGAGGTGATCCTAGAGGCAATGACAAGTCTTGAACAACCTTGGGAAGACTTGCACTGATCCAAATGGATCTTGAAAGGCTCAAAAATCAAATTTCTCAAATGCTCAAGCAAATGACATGATCACGCAGTACTCGTCGCAAGATTTCCGGCTACACAAACAAATTGTAAATTCGACATCGTATGCGAAAATTATCGCATTCAGAAGTTTTGCATAAATAGATAAAAAAAAATCAAACTAAGCCATAAGAAATTTATTAAGATTATTGGGCCAAAATATGGTGGCATGTAAAAAGGGATATGGATTAAATGCCATATAATATGGCAACCATATAATATTCCAAATGCCATAAAAGATGTGTACGGATTTAAAAAAAAAGGAGAGGGTTTTTAAAATTATATTTTATGCCATATTAAAAGGCATGCGCTCCAAGTGAAGCCATTAGAAATGCTAACCATATGTAATATGGTTTGGATAAACCATATCCAAAGATATCAAACCATAATATATGGCACGAGGTTTGTAATGCGCCATGTAACAAAAGGGTCCGAAAACTATGTAATATGGTTCATTAAAACCATATTTTATGGAGTTTAGTCCGATTCTATGCAAGGATCGTGTGGGTTGTTGGGATTGGATCCCACAATCTCATTCTTTATGACCAAATGATTTTTCCAACGGGACACATGTCAAATTTATGAAAGATAAAACAGAACAATAAGTTTTATGTAGGAAAAGATAACAAGATAACCAAACTTTGGAAGCTTATTCCGGGAGTTATATTCAGTCTTTTTCAACGTTGTTAGTTGCATTGGGTTTATGAGGTCCAACAGAACATAGCGAGACCAGAACATAGTGAGATCAATATGAAATTCATTTGATGCAATTTTTATGTACATTTTGAACATTTTAAGAAATTAATAAGAAAATCTTCCCCACTGAGACAAAGGCCCGGAGATGTAGACAACCTTGCCGAACTCTGTTATCAAGCTTGGTGTTATGGTTTGATGTTGTTCATGCTTTGTTTCAGATCTGTACATGTTTATATGGCTGTTATGTCTTCTCATATTTTCTTCCTCTTTCATTAGTTTTCTAATTGGTTAATCAACACATGCTTAATAACTCAACCATTGTCATTTAAAAGATCTTTTTGGATCATACACCATAGGTCTTATTTCCTTCCCAAGTTGATTCATGTAGAGAGAGGAAAATTTTGATCGACTGTGATTGGAGATATTGACCATCAATTGAACCCTTTGGAAACTCATGGCATATATGCCAAAGGGAATATGGAAAATATTTCAGAGACTATCCCGATTAATATCTCCAAGACCCCTGATGTTGTGGAAAATGTTTTTATTGGGGCGACATGTTCTCTAGAGGAAATTCGTTCATATATGATCCTTTTAAGGAGTTTTGTGACGTGTTTGCCTGGTATTATGAGGAAATGCTAGGAATAGATCCTCAGATTGTCCAACATGAGATTTAAACTTATGTGAATTCTAAATTAGTTCCACAAAAGCTGCGACCAATTAACCCTAAGAAAGCAACAACGATTAAGGACGAGGTAGAAAAACTGCTTAAAGCATGCTTTATCTATCCAGTCCCATTGACAGAATGGGTATCCAACCCCATTCCGATTGATAAGAAATAGGGTACCATTTGAGTCTGCATGGATTTCCAAGATTTAAATAAATCTTGTCCTAAAGATAACTTTCCTATGTCGTTTATTGATCAAATCCTTGACAAATGCGTAGGAAGTGAAGTTTTCTCTTTAATGGACGATTTTTCTGGTTATAACCAAATACAAATCCGGCCCGAGGACCAACATAAGACAACTTTTATTTGTCCTTGGAGAACATTTGCATATAAGAAAATACCCTTTGGCCTAAAAAATGCTGTAGCTACTTTTCAACGAGCCATGATGTTTGCTTTCCATGATCTCAAACACATAATGAAGGCTTATCTAGATGATCTTAGAGCTCATTCTCACAAGAGAGTGCAACATATGTTACACCTTTGCCTTGTCTTTGAAAGGTATCGACATTATCGAATTCATTTGAATCCTCATAAGTACATTTTCTGCATCACTTCAGGGCATCTTCTGGAGTTTATCGTATCAACCAAAGGGATCATGGTCGACCCTTTGAAAGTTGAGGCAATACTATAGTTTCCTCCCCCACGTACCATGCATCAACTTTAGAGCCTACAAGGAAATGAACAATTCCTTTGGTGTTTCATACCAAACTATGCTGATATCACGAAAGGATTTATGTGCTTTTTGAAGTTGGGAGTCCCCTTTTTCTGGGATGAATCAGCGTAATGTTCATTCGATGCGTTGAATAAAACTCTAATTTCGACCTGTTTGCTTAGTCCTCTCGACTATAATAAACATTTTCTGCTATATATTGCATCAACAAAATCTTCTATTAGCATGGTGTTAGTTCATAAGGATGATGAACTCAAGGATCATGTCATCTATTATTTTAGTAGTGGCTTGGTTGGTCTGGAACTAAAGTGTTCACACATGGAGAAGTTGGCATTAGTATCTTTTCATGTTGTTCAACGTCTTAGACATTACATTTTTTTGCACAAGACAACTGTTGTCGCCGACGTTAATAATTTTCAATATGTTTTGACTCGGTGAATAATTAGAGGGAAGTGCAACAAGTGGATTGTCATGCTTCAGGAGTTTGATTTGGATTTTGCTTTTGCCAAATCCAAGAAGTCTTTAGTCTTCGTTGAACTTATGTTGGAGTTCCCAACAGAGAAGGAGGATGACAAGGTTATTGACTTGTTTCCATACTAGCACATATTCCTCATTTCTTCGTCCGATCCTTGGTATGGAGATATTATGATATACCTCTAG
Source organism: Picea sitchensis (assembly GCA_010110895.2). Classification (NCBI taxonomy): domain Eukaryota; kingdom Viridiplantae; phylum Streptophyta; class Pinopsida; order Pinales; family Pinaceae; genus Picea; species Picea sitchensis. The sequence goes on along the minus strand of SNQJ01S0007233.1, from coordinate 135,219 downwards.
ACTCTGAAGTTTGCTTCACATTTTTCGCGAGATGATCGACGCTGAATTCACCACATGATGAAGAACTATCTCATTATTGGCGACACTTTGTATCATCGAAGGGTATATTCAATTCTCCGTCGCTGCCTCACTCATGAAGAAGCGAAATTGGTTTTGAATGATTGTCGTAGTGGAGCATGTGGCAATCATCTATCTCGGTTGGAAACAACCCAAAATATTTTGCGCACCAGATATTTTTGGCCAATGATCTTTAAGGACTGTGTTGAAGCGGTCAAGAAGTGTCACCCTTTCCAAATCTTTTCTAAAAATATGCACGCACATCCTGCTCCTATGTTTCCTGTCGTTACCATCATTCCCTTCACCAAGTGGGGGGTTGATTTTATGACACGTCACCCAGTTTCGGCTAAGGGCCATTGGTATATCCTAGTGGTTGTAGACTATTTTATGAAGTGGGTAGAAGCCATGCCGATGTTTGCTAATGATGGTGAAACCGCAACACTCTTCGTGTTTAACCAAGTTATAGCTAGGTTTGGGGTTCCAAAAGAGACTTTCACCAACCATGGCAGTCACTTTTAGAACCACATGATGTCAGAGTTAGCATCAAAACTAGGTTTTAGGAAGGAGCATTTGTCTCCTTACTATCCTTAGGTGAATGGTCGGGTTGAAGCTGTTAATAAATCCCTGAAAACCATTTTGTGAAGAACTGCCAATGCGAGCAAATCAAATTGGCATTTGATGCTATCTCTGATGTTGTGGGCCTACCAAACCTCAATAAAAAATACAACATGCTTCTCTCCTTTTCAACTTGTTCATGGGGTAGAAGCAATTTTGGCTATCAAATGCAAAATCCCTTTGATTAAGATTGCTATAGAGCTCCTTCCTAACACAAATGACCTGAGAGAGCACCTTATTTAATTAGAACATCTTGATGAGCAACGATGATGATATAGAAAATGAGGCACATAAGAAGCGCGTTGACGATGATTTTTGTCAACAATACTTAGCTGACAGTGTTGTTAGGCTCCTCATTTCACATTTGATGGCACAAATTCTTGTGGAATACTGCTGAGTTGTTGCTACACATTCAAAGGAGATGTCATTAAGAATATTTGCAGTTGTGATGAATACTTGTTAATAACGATGATTGTCAGTTAGTTTTGAAGTTGCACAAGTTACAGGCTCTGAGATGGACATAAGTGTATTCGACAAGGATGATATGGTACTTGACAAAGTTGTTGAGGCTCTTGAATTATCACAAATTTTAAATCCCATTTCTCACTTCTCATATACTATTTTGCATTCACCCTATGCCTCACCCTATTACCATTTTTTTTTTTAAAATTAAGGAGGAGTGAGTAAATTATCTGATTTTCATTAACCCACCATATTACTTCCATGCATAACCCACTTTTCAAAAATGATGATGATGATGATTAACGTCCACTAAGACCGAATTGGTAGGAGGAGATTGATAAGATTATAGTTAATGGTAGGAGGAGATTGATACGATTATACATCCTGTTGATGGCAGAGTCACCATTTGACTTTTAGTTGCCCAGGTTTCAAGGGCGTATATCATTTGGACAATATTGGAAGATGGACGCACCCGAGACTATTCTGGTGTGCTCTATAACTCTCAACTCCTTCTGGTCATGCAAACAGAGAATATAAAAAAAACGGGGCCGATAGTAATGAAAGACTGCTATTGTTTTATTGCACCAAAAAGAGTCGGACTTATGTGCAGAGTTTAAATGTAGTACTTCAAAATTCTATAGGATTGCTCGTAAGGAAGAGGATATGCGTCGTCAAGATACAGATGTTCAATTCATGCTACGAAGATGATAATAATGGCATATTGAAGAGCAACACAAAACGACGATTCAACATGTGCCTTGGAAATAATAATCGCCAGCTGAGCGAAATCCAATTATTAATGATCATGCGTAAATGAAAGCCAAATCTAAAGCTTAGCTTTTTCAGGCCCTATCAGACAAAGAGTCATCCTACCATTGGGCTACTTAAGATCGCAGACACAAAAATCTTATTTCTCTGATAATTTCGTTAGTCAATTAAATCTGGTTATAGCTGCTTACAGGTACAAGGAAACAACATGAAATACCATACGATTCTTCTGTTGGAGGTCCGCCTTTATAACCATTTCTGGCATATGTAGCTGGTATGAATGATTTAGATGGCTCTCCCTACAATTTAGCAAACCAGGGATAGGATGGATTGAGTCTGCTGCAGAATGTGACTGAATGCCTGACTGCTTTTGTATTATGGGGTGGTGATATTGGCATTACTATGAAAATGCTTTTTGATGCTGCTGGAAGACTTATAAACCCAAATTTGGACAGTTCTGGGTCACTTTTGTTGGGAGCTATATTTTACAATTTATTTTACATTTTCCAATGCACATGGCACAACATATGATAGACCTCGTTGTAGCTCTGTCGGGCGCATGGAAACTTCAGAGATTGTAGGATTGAAAAACTCAATATTGTTTATTTTAGTCGGTTGCATTTGAGTGATCCAAATGTTGGACAATTTATTGATTTACCAGTGCGGTCCTCTCATCATGCTAGCTAAAGTTTGAAAACCGAGGCCCACCATGCCCTTGACAAAGGAACAAAGGAAAAGCCACTGCTGCACCTTCCTCACCCTCCAATGGTTTTGACAAATCCGTGTCTTCTTGGATTCATTTGAGGGACGATTGTTCCCACGTGATTAGAGAGATTAGGCTTAAAGGCTCAGCGCAACCAAAGGCAAATTCAGGAAAATCGAAAGGTAACAACAACAATCAAGAAAATATGGCTTTTGAGTTTTTATTTTTGATGAAAGTTGACTTCATAAGTTTTTGGACAACATGTTTTATGTTTGGATATATGAGTAATATATTTTTTGAAAATAATTTCAAATATCATGAGCTAAATTGTCAAATGTTAAATGGGAGCCACAATAAGGTGTGTTTTGCTTAACTAACTAATATGTTATGATTGTTAAGAGCTAAAGGGAGTCACAAGGAGTCCCACCTACTAGTTATTATTTATTTATAACCCTTATTATGATTATTACTTTTCCCCCTAACTAAAAGTTGGTTGAGTCTTTTAATTAACTTAACTAATGAGTTGGTTCAACTACTTCAACCAACTCTAATTTGTTTAAAGGCAACAAGGAAATGGAGGAACAAAGGGAGGATAGAAGGAGAAACATACTAAGGTTTTCTCTTTGAGTTTATGCTGAGATAATTAAGTTTTCATTCATTCCTTAATTCATTACAAGCCTAATTCTTTTTATGATAGCAGGGTCTTATTGTAGACAACAAGATTCGGGGCTCAATTACATCATTCAAACACTTGTTTTTCACATGGGTTGATCTATCTTTGATAGTCTGTGTAGACTTATCTATTTGTGAATTAGTTTTCATGACTGACAAAGGCTATTGTGCAGACTTGAGTGGGAAACAAATCTGTGGCAAGCTGATCCAGCTTTTACAGTTCAATTTTTGTTTTTTTGTCAGAAGTCCTTTTGTATGTTCCATCGAGGATGTCTAAGTTTGACTTTGGTCCTAAATTTCTACATGAAATTTCGTAAAAGAATGACTCTTTGGTGAATTGGGATGAAATAAATGATTTCATTATGTCTCATCTATCTTGATTATCATCTTGGTGTCTTTACTTCCGTCTTTACATTTATTTCAACAACTGTTATATTCAGAAAATTACATAAAAAATAAATTTTCAGCAAGCTTTTTATTGATAAAAGACTAGCCTAAGAACTTGTAATTAATATTTGTGAGTTATGATGTTATTTTTGTTGGCTATAAACATAGGGTGAGATTCCCGTCAATTTTTCTCTAGCCAAGAAGAATCTGAAAATGCTTGAGTAAGATCATTTCATATCTTTTCCTCAACATTTATTTGGTGATCATACTGGGGAGATCTTCAATATCTCTCTCGTTAATTTTTATACTCGATTTTCATCGATACATCTATTTTTCTGATATTGATTCTTTGACTGTTTTATTTCTTAATGACTGTGCCAACTGCAAGGCAACCCAATATTGAGCCCGGTCTTCAAGTTCAGACCAACATTGCTTTGAACTTCTTTAACACCATTTTAGACATCCTAGAAATCAACTGTGACCTTCTTATTTCTTCAGTTTTGGCCTTTCTTTCATGTCCTTAAATTCTTGTGCTTCTAGAAGAACAAGAGGCTCATCACCTGGAATCAGTCCTATTGCTGAAAAAGGAAGAAGGAATGTTGTGTTATCTGCCCAACAAAGTCCTCTAAGGAGAACTCTGTCTGATTCATCCAGTTCATCTTTCTTTCCCTCACCTATTATCTGCAAGATGATATCTAGTGGTGGATCTGGTGGCACTGGAGGTGATTCAACCTCTCAGGCTTCATCTTCGTCAATGATTGGTAGCTTATATAGCCACCATATCTCTATTCAATCTACCACAAATCCTACCAAAGTCATAAAAAAGTATGGGTTTTTTCAGTTTGAGGAAGACGCCACAACCACACCATGGCATGTGTCCTCTCCTCTCAACTTAGCACTTGCTACTCGTCCACTCCCTAAGTTCAAGGAGAATCTTCCTAAGTTCTTCGGAAATAACATTGTCACTACAAACGAACACCTGGTGGCATTTTCCAATGCTTGTCATAACATAGGGGCTAATGACAATGATACTTGCATGCGCTTGTTCGTAAATTCCTTAGAGGGAAAGGCTGCGACCGATTTCTTTGACCTTCCTCCTAATATTCTCTCTACTTGGGAGGAGTTAATATACTGGCTCAGATCCAATTACGGGAAATCTAAAAGCCCATACGAGAAGTTAAGGGAATACAATAACGTCACCTAAAAAGATGGTGAGACCATCAAGTCTTTTAACTTGCGTTTCACCAAGTTATACAATCAAATCCCCGAACTAATCAACCCTCAGAACCAAACCGCTTTCATGCATTACTACAATTCATTGCCTTTCCCCTACTGTCATAGGCTTGAGGAAAAAACCATTGATAACCCTGGTTCCACTCTGCATACTTGTTCAGAGTATGAAGAACATCTCGAAAGAATAGGTCTTCCCCAGGGAGAATCAGTTAGACCGACGAACATGTACGCCCTCTTACAACTAGTACAAGACATGAACAATCATATGATAGCTTTCCAGCGAAGGGGGACTACCTCACCTCTCACCCCTGGAGCTTCATCCTCCTCCATGCCCCCCCTTAGAAATCCAATTGATAACAATTTTCAGCCTAAGGCCATCTTGCCTCGAAGCTGGTGTAACTTCTGCGAAAAACACCACGAGGAAACCACATGTGAGGTAAGGAAGAGTGCTAGAGATAAGATCTTTGGTAAAAGACCAGAAGCTACTATCGCTGTCCTAGATTTTGCAGAACCAAAAGATGTCATGGTCATCAATACTAGGAACAAGGCTTATGCTCCCAAGGGAAAATTTGACCCTCCCCGCAACTCATCTAGCCCATGCTCATCCTCACCTGCTGCTACTGTCTAAGTTCCTAAAGTTCCTAAATTTCCTGACAGTCAAGGAACAACTTCCCCTCTCCCCTCTCCCAAATATAATATCTTGAATTAGTTGGCCAACATAAAAGCAAATGCAACCCTTCTAGACATGGTTGCCATCCCTGAACAACATATGCATCTTAAACAATTCATGGAAGGAAAAGCTTCCATTGTAGCCAATTTTTCTGAAGAGGTAAATGAAGAGGACTCTTCTGTAAATAAAGTAGGTGTACATAACTTTAGATACCCTGTAAAAAACCCCCATTGTTGCTTCATTGATGGCGGATCGGGCCCAAGTGTGATGTCGAAGATTATTATGGAAGAGCTAGGCTTGTCTTGTACAAATGAAAATGCCAGAAGCATGCTCTCCTATAATAGCCTACAACAAACAACCATAGGTGAGATTAAGGATGTGACCTTAGTTTTATGCGCTCATCCCGAAATAAGGACAACCCTTAGCATTCAGGTAATTGATATGCTTGTAAGCAATTCTTCAATTATATTAGGAAGATATTGGAAAGCCTTAACAGGTGGGTACATCTCACTCGATGGGACGCATTTATCCGTTTCTTGTAATGGTAAGAACATTATAGTCCTTAGAGAGGGAAGGATTTCACCCTACATAGAGAGTGTTCCTCAATCCAGTGTAAACCATATCGAAGAGGACCTAGGAGTGTATTCCATCTTCATAGAGGAGGATAATATTCCTTTGGAATGAATTGACTTAGATGATGATATGTGGCATATGCACTTTGATGGTTCATGCTCTAATGAAGGTAATGGGGCTGGCATTATCTTGGTTTCCCCTGTAGGGAGAATTCATAATTTGTCTTACAGGTTAGAGTTTGCTTGCTCAAACGATGTCACTAAATTCTAAGCTCTATTATTAGGCATTGAAAGTGCCCTCAATCTCGGTTGTGGTCTCCTTTCAGTTTTTGGAGATTCTGAGCTTCTTGTGAACCTGATACGTAGGGTATGCCCTCCTAGCAACGAGTTGATGGAACGATACACCCAGACTGTTTGGGCACTTATCTCGAGCCTTTTATCTTTAAACATCACTCATGTTAAGAGGGAGTTGAATTCAATGGCTGATCGATTAGCTGTCTTTGCAACTTCTTCTAATCAACAATTTTTGCTTCACAGGCCTGATTGTTCCTTTCAATCTCTATATCGTTCACTTATCTCAGACAATGTAAAATCTTGGCAGGCCTTCCCTAACGATGAGAGTATTTGTGCTTTCATTCAAGCTGAACCTCTTAAGCCCAAGGAAATGATATCTATAAAAGACGACAAGATTCCTAAGGGCTTGACTCCTCTCGAGAGTTCATTTTCATTGGGTGATGTAGGAAATAAAGAGAAAAGAAGAGAAGGGGATTCTAGAAGGAAGGTGGGTGGAACCATCTTCTTGAACATTGGGGCACTTGAATTTTCAAGGAGTGTTAAAAGGGGTGTCCAATGTTTTGATAAAAAAAAGATGAGGTCTACTAAGCTACTTGGTGGTTTTCAAAATGTTTTTACTTGGTCTTATGAAGATCTCCGTGGTTTTGATCCTGGTCTTGTTCAACAACCAACTAGGAAAAAACAAAGACTCAGTAACTCTGCGCATAATGCAACTGTTCAAAAGGAGTTAAGGAATTTTTTAAAGGCTAGGATCAATTTTCCACTCCACTCTGAATGGGTTCCCAATTGGGTGCATGTTTCAAAGACCGCTGATCGTATTAGAACCTGCTTTAGTTTCCGCACTTTCAGCCAGGATGTTATGAGAAATCCTTTTCCTCCTCTCAGTATGAAAATATTTTTGTAGTAGGTCGTAGAGTCACAGTTGAGGCCCTTACTTGACAGTTTTTCGGGTTACAATAAAATCAAGGTAAAAGGGGAAGATGTTCACAGAACCACCTTTATCATTAATTGCGGTACCAAATCTTATAAATTCCTGCCTTCTGGCTTACCTGATGCAAGTACCACCTTTACAATACCTATCCACACTACTCTTGATGAGTTGATCAACATCCACATCTACCTTGATGATATAATCATATGCGTTAAAAGGCTGATAATTACATCAGAGTTCCAAGTGTTGCTTCTGGGTCCTTTCAAAATTTCTTTTGTCTTGGACGCTAACTCTTACATCTTAATGGATTTACAGAAGCAATTGTTTTCCTACAATAATAACGGTTCTCGCGTGAAATATTGTGGGGGACCAACGTGAAAGGTTATAATGCTGTTTGGATTTTCTGTATATTAGTATCCTAGCTCTGCTTTCATTTTTGAGCTTCTCTTTTCTGCTTTACGGTAGTTTGACTTCTGTTTTCTGTGTTAAAACTTTTCTTGCCGCCTTTTCGTTCTGTCTTTTAATTGCTGCTGTTTTAATTTCTGCAATTTTACTTTTGTCATGATTTTGTTTCCTATCATCTTTTAGTTAATTTGGTCAAAATAGGATAATGGATCAATTCGGCCACAATGACACTCATGCAAAGCATTGTTAGTCAATAACAATCAAGATTACACAATTGTTACGATGTTTCCTTTGAAGTACCCTTGAAATTGTTATATATATCTCCACTGTTGTCTTATAAAGAATGGGTTATCTCCTGCTTCTTCTTGCCATTTCTTCATCCATTGAAATTTTTAAGAGCAAGTCCAAAAACATTTCTCCTTGAAGTTAAGAGAAAATTCTGGTTGAATGATTATGCATATAGTGGTAAAACCCCTCATACTTAACACTTTCCATGAGCTATTCCCAAATTCCCGATCATTTTTTCTACTAAATCCGTTCACTTCCCCCTTTTGCATAATCTTCCTGGTTATATCTTCTTGACCTATTATTCTTAGTCTACGAAACCATGAGTTCTGAGTTCTAAATCTGTTGAAAACAAATTTCCCTGTGGAGTCGCCAGTTTGTTGACGAATAAAATTGCGACGAAGTTTTTCCCACAAAGTGTTGCTAAAGCCTATTATTATAAAAGATAAATAATACTAGTAGGTGGGACCCCCTTGTAGATTGGAGATCAGGTATGGTTCTTATTTGATGTTGTGCTACTGTTCGAAACTTCTTTCATGGTGATAACATCTTGGTTTATTGGCAATGGATAAGGCATGTTATGTGTTTTTTTCTGCTGCTCTAGGCTCAAGTTTTATTTTACAAAAACCTATGTTATCCTTTGTTATCACTGCTATCTATTATGGGATACATTACTAGGAGACCTGCACAACAAACATGTTAGCAACAACACATACAAATAATTGGAAAGAAATGAAAGCAATGCAACAAAATACAAAGGAATTAAACTATGCAAACATACTACTATACATGCATTGGAATTTAAATGGTCGTTGTTGAACCTATCAATAAGCTAATGTTTATGAAATTTGTTGAGTTATATGGAACCTGGTTGATTTATGTTATGGAATAAGTTAGATATGATGTGGGTGGTGTGTTTGAAAAATGACATATGCTAATTCCAATGCTTGGTTTAATGAATGGTTAATGGATTAATGGCTGGCGTGTACTAATGAGTTAATGGACTGGGTATGGAGGTGACGTGCATTTACTACACGCCACCCTTACTCCTTCCACTAGCCGCCACCCTAGTCGGGCTATTGTTCAAACGATGTTGCTGTGGTTAGGCTCCGACTTTTGAGCAGAGAGGAACTGCTCGACCAACTCACATTTTAAGGTGTTTTGATTACATGTATGTCTTTTTTTGGCCATCCGCGAGTCTTCTCTGTTTATGAAATGGATATTGGCTCGAATGTATGGGTTGTGTTTTCCTTAAGTATGGCAACCGTGTGAAATTGTGAGTTTCTTTGGATTGAGTCGTGAATGGATTTCTCCGCAATAATGTTTGAAGTCACAGTGTTATTGGTCATTCTGAGTGTTAGCAGCCGCAAAGGCTCTCTGTCATCCTTGCTGGCTTTAGTTGAAGGGTTTTGTTGGTCTTAACTGGTTGGCTGTCTTCACGCTTTTTGTGCCACCATACCCAGTCTTTGGATTTTATGGGGTTTGATGGTTGGAAGCGCTTTGTGTCACTGCACATTGTTCACTTGGGCATTGGGTTGTTTTCGCTACCAATGGTTGTGCAATGGGTTATATTTCTTTTTCTCGGCCCTGTTTCCACCTCAACATTGTAGTTGGTTGACTGGAGAGCCATGAGGGTTATACCCTGCATGTGCTAAGTATCGTTACAAGGCCGAAATGAAGCCTTTCTCCTCTGTCCATAGCCTCTTCTGTCATGGGATTTGTCACCCTATCCACAAAGTAAATTGTGGTGTTCTCTGTGTATACGTCATTGGTCTTGAAGGTTTTCACCATTGAGAAGAGTCGACTCTAGTCTCCCTGTGTTGGCCATGGAAAAAACCCTTAACTCCTCAAGTCTGAGGGTTGATAGAGAAGACCGTCGTGGCTCGTCGAGTTTACTATTGGTTATTATAGATTGGTATGTATTGTCGACAGAGTTGATTACCAGATCACCCAGTTGATTATGTGACAATGGTGTTGGTTTTGGTATCTAGTCACAACATGTGTTATTATAATGGATAAGCTCTACGTGGTTAATTGGACAAATCAAACACACAATTGCCCTCCTTGTGTTTAAATGAATTGATGACCCAACATTGTTTTTAATTGAGTAAGTCATAGAGTCGCTTCATGTTGATGCATGGGTATGTGTGGCATTCCTACAACATGTTAGGTCAGATTGTTGATTATGATGTCTGTCCAAGTAATAAGCTCATCATTGAAATTGGTTGATTGACGATTGAGGTGGATACACAGTCAATGTCTTTTGCATTGAAGTTATTAGGATGTTAACTCAACATTAGTTACAATTGTTTAATGATGTTTCACGCATGATGCATTTGTATGTGTGGTGTTCCTACACCGTGAGTAAATGATCACTGTAACTATGTGTTTTTTTTCCAAGTGGTTATTGCAACCGAGATGACTATGGCGATTCCATCCACTGTATGCGTTATGGTTATTTGATTGCATCATCAAGGATGGGCATAAGTTTTTACACAATATGGTTTGGTTGCAGTTTGATTAATTGTATTATGAGGCCAGGTATGCTATTGTTGGCTCGTTGTGTTGGATGGATAGCCCAACATATTGAATGTTTAGAGTCAAGAATATTGGACCTGTACAGTCACATAAATACACTTGCGTTTTTTCGAATGGTTGTATATTTCACAACATAGCGTGAGTTGAAGTGATGATTGTTATCTGCGTGTTTAAATGGCAAGCCAGGATCTTTGCAATATAAATATGGATCATTGTGTTGACTGTTCACTATGTTTGTTGAATGAATGTCATGCATTTTAAACAGTGACAGGCATGAGTGCTGTGACAGTATAAACACATTACAGTTTAATTATTAAATGAGTTGAAAGACATAATGGAGCATGATTTTTATGTCTGCATTTGATGAGAAAAGTGGAAGTAATTGATTGTGTATTAATTTGGAAATTGCTTATGGATAAATGAGGAAAAACATAGCTCCCCTATAGATTGTTGTGGAATGCATACTATTTTGTTTGTTGACACTGTGTTAAATATTTGATTATGAACATTGAACTAGTTAATGCACAGAGTTGTGTGAACTATACACAGTGGTTGTTAATTGGGTCATAATGGTCATTTGGTTGGTGTATTTCCTTTTTCAGAATGGTTATATGGATTACTTAATTAATTTTATGAACAATACCCGCCCTCATTCCCCACCATTATTTCACTTTTCGCTAATTACAACCCCATTGCCTTCCCATGTTCATTTTTCACTCCATGTTCTAAAATTGATTACAGTAAAGAAAAATTCCGTGTTTAAGCAGTTGGAAGTAGTAGTGTCTTGGTTGGATTACAATGATGTTTTCTTTGGTTTGAATTACAGTTGATTGGTTATTGGCTTTGAGAAGTAACCATGTTCTTTCCCCCCTCATTATATCATGTTTTGCTCAATACAAACCCCTCACATATCCCATAACCCTTTGTTCACCCCCTGCTCATTGACAAACAGTTAAACAATTTGTATGGATTGGATTGCACGAGTCTGATACATTGCTGAGCCAAAATATATTTCATATTTTTAAAGAGTTGCCATGTATGGTTATTTAAAAGACTATTTGCTAATCAATCATGCATACAAGAATGAGATTTTTCAGCCGAGGTAGCCATGGCAGAGGCAACTAAGGGAGAGGTAATTGGAATAGAGGCCCAAGGAGGCCAAGGTTCTCCATACATTTTGATGCTGACTCACAAGAGCTTGGCCAGTTGTTTTAGGCTAGATTGTTCAATTGGATTGAGTAAGGAGTGGTCCAACTTAGGCCTGAAAGGCCTCCTTTCCAAGTTTCACAAGATGTTATATTCAGAAAATCACATAAAAAGTAAATTTCCAACAAGCTTTTTATTGATAAAAGACTAGCCTAAGCACTTGTAATTAATACTTGTGAGTTAGGATGTTATTTTTGTTGGCTATAAACATAGGGTGAGATTCTCGTCTATTTTTCTCTAGCCAAGCAGAATCTGAAAATTCTTGAGTAAGATCATTTCATATCTTTTCCTCAATAGGGTGTGGCATGAAATGAAGACCCTGAATCTACTGACCAAGACTAAATAATATTATCTAAATAAAGAATCAAAGCATCTTGTAACACATCACCTAGTACATTTTCTTCCTAATTTTTTCTCTTGATGTCCATCCCTTTGTTTCTTTGGAGCTATGCAATTTTTATTCAAATGTCCTTTCTTCCCACAATTCCAACACTTTATCTTTCCTAGTTTGGATTTGGATATGCCCTTCCTAGACTTCCCATAGTTTCTTGGACTCTTTCTTCTTTCCCTTTTTCTTCCCTTGTTCTCCACGGTCAATGCATTACTTGATGTATCACCTGTGATTTTCCGTCGCATTTCCTCGCTAAGGATAACACCAACAACATCATCATATTTCAGAGTGTTTGAACCAGAGACAGAGTTACTTACAACCATGACCAAGCCGTTCCAACTTTCTAGCAATGAGCACACGATTAGAAGATCCCTAACCTCATCATCAAATTCCACTTTTATAGAACTTAGTTGATTAGTAACCATATTGAATTCATTTAAATGATTGACAACATACCCATCTTCTGACATCTTCATATTAAATAATCATTTCATTAAAAATACCTTGTTGGAAGCCAAGGGTTTTTCATATAGTTTAGCCAATGCATTCATCAGATCCTATGTTTCCTTTTCTTTCAAAATACTAAAATCCATCGGAACTTCAAGGAACAATCGTATCGTTCCTAGTACCTTTTTGTCAAGAATATCCGATTCTTCATCCTTCATACTCGCCCACTGTTTTGCTTTTCTGCCCAACGATAGGTAAAGATCCTTTTGATGCAAATAATCTTCCATCTACATCTTACATAACTGATATTTTTTTCCATTAAATTTCTCGACCTTGAACTTTCCATCTTCCTCCATTTCTCCCGCTCGAACCAGGAACCCTCTTTCCCACGAGTTACCATTCGCTCTGATACCAGTTGTTAGAAAAACAATATCGCAGAGAAATAAAATAAAACAAATGCAAAAATAAAATACATAAGATACACAATACAATAGAGACACAAATATACGTGGTTCACCCAGTGTGGGATACAACCACCATAGAAATTTTCAGGTCCTTTCTTTATTATTATCTAGAAAATCAAGAGATACAACCTACACCATACCCACTGTAACTTCCTCTTCCTTCTCTCACTGTATCCTATCTCAGAATACAATATTCACTCACTCACTCACTCACACAACCACAACACAATTCCCTCATACATAAATGAGGGTTTCCTTTTAGGGATAAAATCCATAACATAACTTCTACTGTCAGATCCATGACCTTGTAATGAATGGTCTAGATTGACTACGAAATTACAATATTTTACAAGGAAAATTTTCCCAAAATTTTGCTTTGGGGTCGTTGCTCTTGAATCCCTTACTAAGGGGGGGCTCCAAAATTTCTTGCCACCCCCCCGGACCCCCCTAGCAAGATAAGTGGGGGGAGAGTTCCCCCCCCACACCCCTCGTCGAGTAATGGGGTCCAAACACAGATTAAATAAGACATATGAATCAGGAAGATAATCATGCTCCACAACGAACATTGTGTTCATTCTCATGTAATCTATTGTGTGGATCTATTTTGTTATGCTTAAGTTAAGTTTTTTTTGTCTCTTATCTACAAAGGTTTACTACAAAAAAAAGGATAAAGAACCAGTCAATCCCAACCATATGTTTCTTCATCCATGATGAGAGAAATGTTGTTTTCTTAGTTTCTTTAGGGGTTGCCATGGCAATAATTTTTGATGTGAATGTAATGATTCACATGTTATGGTATTTTTAGGAATAAAAATATCCTATTGGGTGCAATAATGGACCTACAAGGATGAAACCAAATGACCTTTTTATGTTGAACATCTTCACACAACCCTTTTATAGTCTAGTTGATCCCTTCACAAGTGAAGCAAAACACATCCTTTGTTAGAAACGCAGATTTGTGGTTAGGGTCCTTACCAAACTAAAATTATTAGTACAAATGCCAAACTAGCAAGCATTGACTAACATAATATAATTGAATCACTAAAGAAAATTTTAATTCATAAGATTAAAAAAGTGAGATTATAATGCTAAATTTAAGATCAAACATAAAGAATGAATGAAAAAAGCATCATCATCATCATCATCATCATCATCATAATAATAATAATAATAAAATTTACAAAAAGAGAACATTGATACTCATGTAAAGTGCATGAAAAAACCTTACATGTGATATTTAATTTATATCACTTCTAATGTAATATGTGGCTTAAATAATCTTTTCCATGTCATAATCCATCTCTTGGAAAATATGATTCCAAAAGCTATGGAAATTAATAAAGTTGAAATAGTGCAATTGGTGATTCGACATTATCGAGTTGGGATATCATTTGACTTTAATTTTCCACCAGAAATGAAGAAGAGAAAGAGATATTGATCAACACATTTTCATAATTGTGAGTTATATAACTAAGCATGGTGATCAAAATCTACATGGGACACAATAATATGTGTCATAATTGTGAGTTATATAACTAAGCATGGTGATCAAAATCTACATGGGACACAATAATATGTGTTTTCCATGTCATAATCCATCTCTTGGAAAATATGATTCCAAAAGCTATGGAAATTAATAAAGTTGAAATAGTGCAATTGGTGATTCGACATTATCGAGTTGAGATATCATTCAACTTTAATTTTCCACCAGAAATGAAGAAGAGAAAGAGATATTGATCAACACATTTTCATAATTGTGAGTTATATAACTAAGCATGGTGATCAAAATCTACATGGGACACAATAATATGTGTATTTTATGAAACATAATAAGGACAAAATGATGCATAAATACCAAGATTTTCCTATCGGCATACCTGCCACAATCTCTTATAGTGAGCATATGTCACCTGGATATGCTTCCATATGCACATGGAAATGATGGTTTGAATGCTCTTACCACCTCACATACCTATGCTTCTTCCATTGATGCTTATGTGGTATAGGCTTCAATGGATTACAAATCAACTAATGAAACAACAACTATATAATTTGTGCTCTCATATAAAGTATAAATGAACACTTCATTTCATATTAGCGAGAAAGATCTGAACATATATGGATCTTGAAATGATGAGCACACGAGACGATAAACATTTTTTCCAAAACAATAGTTCAAATTTATTTACAAGCATTACATAGTTCCTAGAACCCATTACACGCAGGTTTCTACAAAGTGTAATATTGTTCGAATTTAGTTACATGTATTATATACCATGACAAAATGTCTCTATCTTGGAGGAATATCGTTATTCCTGGCCTTAAAAGTAGAATTAATTTCCACGGTGTTCCCCCAACTGGGCATAGTTTATACTCCATCCAACAAATTCAGGGTTTTCGATATCATATACATTAACGACGCAGTTAAAGAGAAAAATGGTCGAAAGACAGGTCAAGGTTGATAGGATGGTTGTAGTTTCGATTCATGTTACATTGTTTCACAATGTTGTAACATCTAATGCTGCTACTACAATAAAGAAAATAGCTTCAGGTGAGTTTTAATTGGAATTCTTGTCATATATATATATAATGTGAATATTAATAAATATGTAGTCATGTATATATATAATGTGAATATTAATAAATATGTAGTCATGTTTGGGTTGCATAGATTTTTAATATTTGTGAAGCCTTGTGGTAAATGCTTTAATAAGAGAGTATTTATCAACCTTTTATTATATGCTTTATTAACAAGCAAAGACCCGTACGTGAATGGCATTATCTTCATTGGTTGGTACAATCTACTGGATTTTTAGTGTCATCCATCAAACGATATCAAAATGAAACAATATAGCTAAAAGTCAGTTACATTAAGGATGTACATATTTGGGAAAGACGTTGATGAGCAACACGACTATGCTAACAATATCATCAATGAAATTGTGGTCAATGCCATGCCTGCTTTGTTGGTTGTTTTGTTTTTAGTGTTATTTATTTTCTCGAAAGAGAGGTAGGTGCTGGAATGAACGCAACTGACAATTTGACTCACCATTGAAGCCTCTTTTCAGAAATAGTAATGTCTTAAAAATTAAATAATAAAATCACTTTATATATTTATATGATCCATCTCTTAGAAGGAACCCAACACAAATGATAAATGGAGGGAAAGTAAAGTTGTATGTAATAGGTATAAGGTGATTGGTTGCACATTTAAAGAATTTGAGGGTGTTGGATTACTGAGAGGGGGGCTGAATCAATAATAGAGCAATTTAATCTTTTTTAACCATATAATCCAAGTGTTATATCAATGTATTATTATCATCCAATAACTGCAGAGTAAATAATCAATGAACAAATGAACAATCATACACATACACATTACACCAATGTTTTACGTGGAAACCCAAAGCGAGAGAAAACCACAAAAATGTTTTTTCTTATATGTCTTGAAGAATTACATTCATTGGAAGCACCAACTTCCTTTGTTTTCTAGCTGCAACTGGAAGGAGGCTCCAACCCCTTAGTTTCTCAGGCTACAACCCGAGGGAAGCTCCAACTCCCCAATTCTCTGGCTAAAACCCCCTATGTTCTCTAGCCACAACCAGAAGGTGGCTACAATCACCTGTCCTTGCCCCGTCCAACCGCCCCGATGTATAAGTAGAATGATGGAACCACTGTCACACTATCACTGTGAGATATACTGTTGTAAACCTATACCAATCAACCTGTACCAAATAACCTGGACCATGCCTCAACCTGTACCTCAACATGTAATAAACTTGTACCATAAAAAAGTGCATCAACCATGCACCAACCTGTAATCAACTTGTACCATAAACAAGTGCATCAACCATGCACCAACCTGTACCTCAACCTGTACCATGAACAAGTGCATCAACCATGCAACAAACTTGTACAAATAACCTGTGACAACAACTTGTCCAAACAATTTATCACAACAGCCTGTCTCATCAATCTTATCAACCAAATCAGATCTATTCACCAATATCAATCACCAAGACAAATCTCAAAGATTTGCATCAACCAAGCATAACACAACAACTCATAATCATCACCAAGATCAATATGTGCTTCTAATAATACAAGTATGCTACATCATCCATAAACCATGTGTCAACAATACTACTAATTGTTGATTAAGGTTGGTTGTCATTGATGTCAACCCTTGAAGAAAGACCCGTATCACAAATGTTTGGGTAATGGACCCAATAGTGTTTGATGTAAATATGACTCATTATTGTTTTTTCATGGTTGATAAGAAGTAAATATGGATGAACTCCAAAGTGGTCCCCTTATGGTGAAAGCCCTCATGGGAAGACACTTTGTGGAGTAAGAGAACCCATGCTTAATTGTGGAATAATGAGATGAAGGAAAGTGAATTTGTCAGGGAAAATATCCTAGATGGATAGTTCTTGTCATGTTATTTCCGGTGGTATGTGGAACGCCACATAATTCCTCACGCTTAGAGAGTTATAGCCATGAGAAGTTGGAGACCCCAGGTTTGGGTAATGGACCCAAGTTTGTTTTATGGGTAACAATATGAGTTATGATATATTTTCAGATAATACTATTTTATATGGATAGTACATGTCATGCCATTTATGGTGGTATGTAGAGCGTCACACAACTCCTCACGGTTTGAGAGTTATGGCCTTACGAAGTTGGAGGACCCTCATATGTCATCTAGAAGCCCCAAAAGGTCAAAGTAATCAAAGTGGTTTAAGAGATTTTAAAAGGTA
>SNQJ01S0007233.1:97565-115050 GCA_010110895.2 Picea sitchensis | reverse complement strand
GAATTATAATACACTCATCACTTCACTTTATTATTTACCTTCTAAAATCTCTTAAACCACTTTGACTACTTTGACCTTTTGGGGCTTCTAGATGACATATGAGGGTCCTCCAACTTCGTAAGGCCATAACTCTCAAACCGTGAAGAATTATGTGACGTTCCACATACCACCAAAAATGGAATGACATGTACTATCCATATAGAATATTATTACTTGCAAATAAATCAAAACTCATACCATTATCCATCAAACAAACTTAGGTCCATTACCCAAACCTGAGTTCTCCAACTTCTTATGGCCATAACTCTCTAACCGTGAGGAGTTATGTGACGTTCCACATACCACCGGAAATGACATGACACACACTATCCATCTAGGATAGTTTCACTGAAAAATTTATTGACCTTTATCTCATTGTTCCACAAATAAGCATGGGTTCTCTAACCATACTTCTAGGATAACTCAATCCATAAAGCGTCTTCCCGTGAGGGCTTTCACCATAAGGGGACCACTTTGGAGTTCATCCATTTGTACTTATTATCAAACATGACAAGACAATAATGAATCATCTTTACATGAAACAAACTTAGGTCCATTACCCAAACCTTTTTGCTATCGAGCTTTCTTCAAGGGTTGACATCAATGACAACCAACCTTAATCAACAATCTCCCCCTTTGGCATTGATGGCAACACTCTGATGCAAAACTGAAATTATTTCATGCAATACTGAAGTCATATTACTCATGCTCCCCCTGGAAACATGCCTCTGTCCTCTGTATCTCTGTGACCATTTCTCCTCTGGAACCATGCCTCTATCCTTTGCATCTGATGAATCTCTCCCCCTTTGTCATCAATGGAAAATGTATCTTTCCATCCGGGGCTGCTCCCCTTGACTGAACTATCCTCTTTATGGTGCTTCCTCATGTACATCTAAGACATATAATATAAGCATTCAAAATCTTTTATTTTGGAGTAGAAATAACTCTGAGTCTCTGGCGAAGATACTCAAAGGCTTCCCGTGGAAGTGGTTTTGTAAAGATATCTTCCACTTGTTCTTTTGTGCCCACATACTCAACTCTGATGTTCTTTTCTGCAACTCGTTCCCGTAAAAAGTGATACTTGATTGGAATGTTCTTTGTCTTGGAGTGCATCACTAGGTTCTTTGAGATACTGATGGCGCTTGTATTATCACAATAGATTGGAATGAGCTCATCATACTCAACCTGTATATCTGTCAAAGTTTGTTTCATCCAAAGAACATGTGTACAACATGTTGATGTTGCAATATACTCTGCCTCCGCTGTAGATAGAGATATTGATGATTGTTTCTTGCTTAGCCATGATACTAAACACTCACCCAAGTAGAATGCTACTCCACTGGTGCTTCGTCGGTATCAATACAACTTGCCCAATATGCATCTATGTAAGTAATAAGAGATAGATCCTTTCCTTTTGGATACCATAATCCAAACTCTTCTGTTCCTTTGAGATATCTGAAAATTCTCTTCACTGCTAATACATGTGATTGCTTTGGTGTTGCTTGAAATTGTGCCACCTATCCAACTGCCTACATTACATCTGGTTTGGATGTTGTCACATATAATAGGCTGCCAATCATTGATCTGTATTGCCTATGATATGTAGACTTTGAATCATCATCTTTGCTTAACTTGCAACTGGTTTGCATGGGAGTGATAACTAGTTTGTAATCTTCCATTCTAAACCTCTTTAACATTTTTCTAATATACTTGGTTTGATAAATAAAAATTCCTTGGTTTCTTTGACATATTTGAAGTCCCAGTAAGAAGGATAGTTCTCCAAGAAATGACATTTCAAATTCATTCTGCATATTCTTTGCAAATTTCTGGCTTAACTGTCATCATCACTACCAAAAATAATATCATCAACATAAACTTCAACTAATAAAATATTACCTTGACTTACCTTGATGTAGAGGTTGCTGTCTGCGCTTCCTTTCCATAGTTCGTATGGAGTTTTTTCATTGTTGTTTCTGAGCATTACTCTGTTTTGAATGTGAACTGATGTATGCATTGCTTGTGTCTAAAAAATATTTGTCAATTTGGAATCCATTAGCATTGTTCGAGCCATTTCCTATGTAATCATCACCCATTATGATAATGTTCCTTTGTCTATGAACCACTCTCTGAACCAATCTATGAATCCATGCTCTCATCCACTATCATATATCTGTCCAAACATTATAAGTGTTCTTACGAATCCATCTTTGTCCATACTGTCCAAGACTCTACTTGCGCAACTGTCCATAATTCTTACCCATTTATCACTATACTATCATGAAGTCTTGATTAATCTATCAAACTATACTTCTGCTAACTGATTGCTCTGAATCTATCTTCTCAAACTCTGCAAGCTGCTCGAAGGATGGTTCTTTGGTCTGTCACAACTATCACATAGACTCCCCTTATCTAATATTCATATTACTTGGGAGTCTCTAATCCGGATGGCTCAGAACAATTCCTGCTCTGATGTGTATTCATCATCATCTTCATTGGTAGATTCATCATCATCTTCATTGATAGATTCATTATCTCTCTGAGCTCTGACTTCTTTCTTTCTATCCATGGATTCATCTTTCACCACAATGCCTGAAAGTACAATATCTTGAACCTGCTCCTTATTTACCTGTCCTTCCTTTCTTTCAGTTATTTTCCAAACCTTTTTGTATCTGACATCTTTCCTTTTCTTTGTAGAATTTTCTTCATCTCGTTTTATTTCCAATCTTGTGATCTCTGGTACCTAGTCTTTGTTCACCTGTTCTTCATGTTTTCTTATCTATACTTTCTTGTATCTAATATCAATATTCTCTTTCATGGAAGTATCGATCATGCTTCTACAATCACTAGCTATGTGTCCATAGTTATGACATTTGTAACACTCAATGTTACGTGCAACCACATAGGCACTTCTTGCTTGAACATTTATTTTATAATCCCTGCAATATGCAACCTTATGTCCAAAGTTGATACAATAAAAACAATTACCATAAAATAAATTTGCATACCTGGGAGTGAATGATCTTCTTTGTGGCATAGTCCTTCTGCATTTTTTCCTTGACTGATCATGATCATGATTGAAGCTTCTTTGTGGCTTGAACATGGATGGTCTTCTTGAAGATGTATCTTCAATAGTTTTCTTAGATTCTGATTGACCATGATTCCTTCCTTTGAGTACTTTTGCATAACTCTTTCTTCTTGATTTGTATCTGCATCTTCTTTGACATTTTTTGAATCTATGATGGGTGAAGAATATATGTCATGTAACTTATCCCAAAGTTCTTTTGCCGATGAACATTTACCAAACTTTTCTCTTACTGGATTAGGTAATCCTTCCCAGATGAAATCCATTGCTATTTTGTTATTCTTCCTCAATTTCTTCTTGGCTGCAGTCTTTGCCCTTGCTGTTTTCAAGTTTCTGTGGTGAGGAGTTTCACATGTGTTGTTCGAATAATCCACAATTGGTGTCATTTAGTCATCGACATTTCGAATCCGAATTAGGATTCATCATCAGGACTAATCGTCGAATGAGAGCTAGCTGATCATCATCAATTAATACTTTAAATGCAAGACAATTTTTAATTTAAAAGTTATTAACTAAGTCGACTATCCTAATTTTAGAGTTTTTAAACAAAAAGAGAGAGTATCACATCCTCCAAATTAAGTCACAAAAGTGAGAAAGTGAGATTGAGTTGTGCTTATATTTCTTGTTTGAAGGTGTGATGATAGTTATTTAAGTTGTGTGAAGTGGTTGTGTGTCTTGGTCAAGAATAACGATGAGATGTAAATGCGCATTTGTAATGGGCTTGTAATATCTGGCATATGATTGGTGAGAGTATTGTTGATATTTTATGTACTTGATTGAATTGTTGTAGGGGGTGCATGATCGATTGTACCCGACACCCCAGGTTATGGTCCAAGTTGTAATGCTTAGCCATAGGCAAGCTAATTTCCCCAGGTTTGTTGTAAGCCCTGTTAGTAATGCATAAACATGCATATGTGTTGTAGCGCAGAAGCACATGTGATCACAAGATGTGATACTCTCTCATAGGCAAAGAGGTTGTTGTATCAAGTTGTGGAGTTAACCACTGTGAGAGGTACGCGGGTGATAGGTGTACCCGTAGCCTAACTTGATAATGAATCGAAGAAGAGAGATACTTCGATGCAAGGTGGGGATGTGAGATGGAAGAATCTGAAAATATGAGACCAAGTTGTGAGTCTCAAAGTACGAGGGACCAAGTTATGTTTAAGGGAGAGTTTAACATTGATGAACTATGTAGCTGAAAACAATTCCTAGAGAACTAGTGGTTACAACGACAGATGACCCATGTATTCCAGTAGATGGATTGTGTTTTATATGGACATCAATAATTATATGCAGGTACAAGGTACAAGAGGAAGCAAAGAAAGTTCAAGGATGAATCCCACAGTAAAGCAAGCAGAAATCACTATGACCAAGCACAAGAAAAAAGGACTCAATCAACAAGTATTCATTAACGGGGTGTGTTAGAAATATGTAATTCATACTTGTTGTATGATTGGGTTAATGACCCGTTGGGAAGGTAGTTATAGTTAGATGACCCGAGAGAATAGGTCAAGGAGGTTGTTAGATAGTTGTCTTTGAGAAAGATTCTCTCCAACCAAGTCTCCTAGTTTAGTGTGTGATTGAGATATTTGCTCAACCTCTATTGTTATTATTAGAATAATTTAGATTTAATAAATCTCTATATAATGAGCCAATGTATTGTATAATGTATTCAATAATCTAATAGAGATATGTAATCATGTCTATCTCATAAAATCTGAAATTAGGATAGCCGACTTAGTTAATAACTTTTAAATTAAAAATTGTCTTTCATTTAAAGTATTAATTGATGACGATCAACTATCTCTCATTCGACGATTAGTCCTGATGATGAATCTGAATTCGTATTCAAAATGTCAAAGATGAAATGACACCAACTGTGGATTATCCGAGCAACGCATGCGAAAGTCTTTTTCCTTTTTGAAATATCATATCCTGTAACAACTAATAGCCAAATATAATGTCCCTGTGCCTGTAAAAATACTTCCGACCTTATGCTCCACATCTCATACTTAAAACCATTATGACCATTAAACATTGGTACTCCATTCTCAGAATAATCCATGATCTCCTTTCAATGGTTAAACTGTTTCCTGAAGGAACCGACTCTGATACCAATTGTTGGATTACTAAAGTGAATCAATAATAGAGCAATTTAATCCTTTTGTATATATCCAAGTGTTATATCAATGTATCATTATCATCCAATAAATGTATGGAAATAAATAAAGCAATGAACAAATGAATAATCATACACATACAATACGCAATGTTTTTATGTGGAAACACAATGAGGAAAACTTAGAATTTAATCCTTTTTAACCATATAATCCAAGTGTTATATCAATGTATCATTATCATCCAATAAATGTAGAGTAAATAAGCAATGAACAAATGAATAATCATACACATACACAATACACCAATGTTTTATGTGGAAACACAAAGCGAGAGAAAACCGCATAATGCTTTTTATAATATTTATTGAAGAATTACATTATTGGAAGAACCAACTTCCTTTGTTTTTCAGCTGCAATTGGAAGGAGGCTCCAACCCCCTAGTTTCTCAGGCTACAACCCGAGGGAAGCTCTAACTCCCCAATTCTCTGGCTACAACCAGAAGGAGGCTACAACCCCATATGTTCTTCGAATACAACCGGATGGTGGCTAAAACCACCTGTCCTTACCCCATCCAACTACCTGACGTATTAGTAGAATGATGGAACCACTGTCACACTATCACTGTGAGATATACTATTGTAAACCTGTACCAATCAACCTGTACCAAATAACCTGTACCAATAACCTGAACCATGCATCAACCACACATCAACCTGTACCTCAACCCGTAATCAAATTGTACAATAAACAAGTGCATCAACCATGCACCAGCCTGTAATCAACTTGTACCATAAACATGTGCATCAACCATGCATCAACCTGTACCATGAACACGTACATCAACCATGCACCAAACCTGTACAAATAACCTGTCACAACAACTTGTCCAAAAAACCTATCACAACAACTTGTCTCATCAATTTTATCAACCAAATCAGATCTACTCACCAAGATCAATCACCAAGACAACTCTCAAAGATGTGCATCAACCAAGCATAACACAACAAATCATAATCATCACCAAGATTAATATGTGCTTCTAATAATACAAGTATGCTACATCATCCATAAACCATGTGTCAATAATACTACTAACAAGTGCCTCCAACCATGTACCAAGTATGTACCAATCATGTATCAACTACTCATCAAATATGACTCATCAAGATGTACCAACATCATCAACTATACATCTCATGTATGTGCCAACTCATCAACTACTTGTCTCAACCATGTACCCGACATGTACCTCAACCAAATGCCCTCATAAATTTCATTATCCAAATCTGATTTGTAACTCTGTAATAGACCTGGTGTCTATTATCACATACTTACAAACCTTCCTTAACTTTAACAACAAGAGACTAGCATTTTCGTCAAAATTTTTATTTAGTCTCACATGACTAGTTTGGGATTAGTCAACAACCCTAACTTGAAATAATCATAACTATGTACCTGTAATGAATAAATATCTGAAACTGATACACAATCTTCTTCAATATTTTTTATGCAATTCTTCCAGGTGTCATACTTGGAAACTCTCAAAAAATGAGTTATAGCAAAAATGACATACCTTGCTGAATTCTGGCTTATTCTAGAGAGCGACTTTGTAGAGAGTGCCCCGCACAGAATATTTGTTGAATAGATCTAAAAATATTACACAAAATAATACATAATGTACTCTAACCAACACATTTGGTCTTACTAAATTTGGATCTGTTATGAAGAAGTTATGACATTTTTATCCAAAACACCTGTTTTAGACTAGTTTGAGGACTAGCCACAAACCCTATTTTCCACGGAGTGTAACTCCAAAAATACAATGATTCACAAGATAAATATTTTACCACAGATACTTGGATATTTTTCCTCAATGACCTATCAATATCACAGTCTGAATCATTCTAGAAAAAAAGTTATTGCGAAAATGGTGAGATGACGTGTAAATAACATACCTTAGAAAACATCATCAAAAGAATTTATCCTCCCTTGAATTTCGACCCTGTTTTCTTCACCTTCCCTCTGAAATTCGGCTTAGATATCCTTTGTTTACCTCATTCACCTATAAATATTCAATATTCTCAAGTGTGATCTAAAATGAGAGAGCCTTGCCTCTTATTTATACTCTCCAAGTAGCTTCCTTAAAAACATCTTCTAGGTCACTTTGCCCACTTTCCTTATTTTAGGGTTAACCCACTTCTAATTTCTCCATTAAATTTATTATAGAAATAATTTACTTTGTATTCACTTTGAATTATAGTGCACTCATCACTTCACTTTATTATTTACCTTCTAAAATCTCTTAAACCACTTTGACTACTTTGACCTTTTGGGGCTTTTAGATGAGATATGAGGGTCCTCCAACTTCGTAAGGCCATAACTCTCAAACCGTGAGGATTTATGTGACGTTCCACATACCACCAGAAATGAAATGACATGTACTATCCATATAGAATAGTATTACCTACAAATATATCAAAACGCATACCATTATCCATCAAACAAACTTGGGTCCATTACCTAAACCTGACTTCTCCAACTTCTCATGGCCATAACTCTCTAACTGTGAGGAGTTATGTGACGTTTTGCATACCACCGGAAATGGCATGACAAACACTATCCATCTAGGATAGATTCACTTACAAATTCACTGACCTTCATCTCATTATTCCACAAATAAACATGGGTTCTCTAACCATACTTCTAGGATAACTCAATCCGCAAAGCGTCTTCCCGTGAGGGCTTTCACCATAAGGGGACCACTTTGGAGTTCATCCATTTGTACTTATTATCAACAATGACAAGACAATAATGAGTCATCTTTATATCAAACAAACTTGGGTCCATTACCCAAACCTTTGTGCTATCAGGCTTTCTTCAAGGGTTGACATCAATGACAACCAACCTTAATCAACAAAGGGTGTTGGAAGCAGGCCAAAGCGGAAAGAAAGGCTATTTTTGAAAATAAGGCATGCACGAGGGAAGCGACAAATGGAAGGAAGAACAATACACGCGTGTGCATGGAAGACATAACAAAGCTAGGGTTAGGGTTTTTGTAATACATTGTAATGGCTGGTGAGCCATAAACAAATATGTAGAGATACTTAGAGGCGTTTAGGGGGGGATCTATTAGAGGAGGGATATTTTAGAGGAGAGATTGTTAGTTGTCAAGAGAGACCGTCTTTTTGTAAGAGAGTAAGATCTACTACTGTAAGACAATATAGAGGTATCAAGAAACTTGTTGCAACCTTTTTGTAAGCTATTGAGCTAAAGGAGATCCAGGAGGGTAGATATTGAGGGTTAGATCACAGGCTGAGAATCCTGGTGCAATCTAGTCCGCCTCATAATAGATATCGATCCGACTGAGAGGATTTGTAAAGCACACAACGTTGTAGTTTTGGAACTGCCATAATAAAATATCTTAGAGCTAGATCTTTGTGAATGTAGCCCAGGAGGGGGTGAACCACGGTAAAAATTTTGTTATGTAAATGGATGCATGTGGTTCATTACTGTTTACAAGTAGATATTAGTATGATAAATGAATGAGTTGATTATATTTCATACATAGATCGTGAATGGCAGTCTATTAAGTTAATAAGTTAAATAGAACTCTTAGTGCACACTTCCTAGATCCCCACTTAATCTTGGACTGCAAACACTAGACTATTGCAGCCACCCATTAAGACTATCTCGGGTGAGACTGTGTCGTGCACTCTATGCGTTGCATTGCCTTCTGGTTTACCAGGAGGGTTGATAGTTTTAAAGGATTTGTTGGAATCCGAGGAGACATGAACCTTGGGTCAAGCAGATTAAAGATATAAACTCATACTTATAAATAGTAAACGAACAAATGGTTCCGTTTCCATTGGTTGGAACAATATAGGATTGAGTAGATGGGATTGTTGTAAGATCTGCGGAAAGTGGGTCAAAAGAAGATTGAATCAGACGATGAGAAGATGAAGAGAATGATCCACTAGAAGGGGATGTTGAGACTGTGGAATCCCACAAAAGCAAATATCAAAAGCTGGTTGAAGACAAAGGAGCTGTAGTTTGCACAAAAGGATAACATAAACCCTAGAGTAACACCACGCAAATACCTTGAGAAGTATGTGTTTACTGATTTACATGAAGTCTGTTTATGTGATTTTCCACACTTATTGCAGGAGTTGATATTGAGGTTGAAGGATAACCACACAACAAACCATATCCGACAGTTAGAGTGGACCTTAGTTCAGATTGAGCAGTTACAACAGGTGAACAACAAATTCACCTGTGCAGTAGATTTTTGGCTCGATAGTATTGTAGCAGGATTTATAATAGAATTTGTAGTAGATACAACAAAGTCGTACAATGCAGCAAAGTGAGAATTTCTACGTGTGCCTCGAGGAAGGTATATTAGATCCCTATATACTTCTATTAAGACACTGCTATATAACAAAGGTGTAATGACGATGGAGTCAGAAAGCTAAACTTCCCTGCGTGCATGGGGGAAGGGGGGAAACAATGAAAGAAAGAGGAGAAATGGAAGGAGAAGTGGATAAAAGGGAGAAGGAGGAAGCCTTGGACCCAATCATGATGGATGATGACTAGATCAAGTGGATCATAGAAACAACTAGAAAGACGCATAGTGGAGTACCCTACCAATACAAGGTGAATACCAAGAAGAGAGTCGTAGCCACGAGAGAAGTCTTGACAAGTGATGAAGAAGAGGTAGAGGATCTCCAGATTGTGGAGCAGATTGAGGAAATCTTGCGTGCAACATATGAGAGGAAGAAAAGAGGTCCAAGAGCGAGAAGAGAAGGTAGAAATCCTATCCATATTAATGTCAGTGTAAACCCATAAAACCATGTGCGACTAATACAACAAAGAGAAAACCATCATTTAGACAACTGAATTTCGGGAGAAGAGAGACATAAGGAAGTACATCTACACAAGGAACAATTAGAGGAGCCAGTTTAGGAAGAACTAGTCAATTATCTACACTGCACGGAGGTAGTGGTTCAACATTTAGGATGGTAGGACACGATCCCACCATCAGGTTACCAA
This sequence comes from Picea sitchensis, assembly GCA_010110895.2. Lineage (NCBI taxonomy): Eukaryota > Viridiplantae > Streptophyta > Pinopsida > Pinales > Pinaceae > Picea > Picea sitchensis. Next base: position 104,763 of record SNQJ01S0007233.1, on the reverse strand, counting down.
AATTCAAAGGAGAAGCATCGAAGGACCCAAAAAATGGATTTGTTTTTCTGTGAAAAGATATGGGAAGAAAAACATATCACATATGAAGATACTAAACTTACAAAACTAGCGATTACACTAAGGGATCACACACTAGATTGGTATATGAGTTTAGCTACAAAAAATCCACCAGGGACAACCAGAACGATCACGAATATCAAGAAATTGTTGATAAACGAGTTTCAAAAGCTAAGTTTAGAGGATCAATACATGAACGAGATGATAGAAATTAGATAGAAACTAGGAGAATCTGTATGGGAGTTTTACCAGATATTCAAGCGAATGAAAGGAAAATTGAAATATCTCATGAACGATATGCAACATAGGCACATGTTTGTCAATTCATTGCTACCACACTTAAAATATCCACTGTGACAACAAAAGTTTTAGACACAGGAAGAGGCTCTACAGAAAGCCCTGCAACTGGAAGAAAACCAATATCAATAGACAGATCCAACCATCGAAGAGATGAAGGAGGATTTGAAGAAATTAACGTTATAGCTAAACCAGAACAAAAGTAAGGACAAACAAGAATCCGTTTGGTGTACCACATGTAGAACCGAAGGACACCACAAGAATGAATGTCCAACATTCACACAGTATATGGAAACATGAATGCCAAATCCATTACCAACATGAGGGCTATGGTGTGAATTTTGTAAGAAACCGGGCCACGATCCATATCATTGCCCAATGATGCAGAAATATCAGACAGTTACAAAGAGTTCATATTGCAACTTTTGCAAGTCAGTGGGACAGGATGACAAAGATTGTAGAACTATGAATTTGATGCGAGAAAGAACATTAGACACATATAGGGTGCTAGAAGAAATAATGACTGGGCAAGCCACACCATAGTTTAACCAAATTCCAGCCCCATACAATACTACACAACAACCATATAATATTGCACAACCACAGTAAAACACACCGTAACCTCAGTATAATACCGCACAATACAATCAGACACCTTAGTATAACATGTCGAGAGGAGATCAAGTTGGTTACAGAGGTGGAGGACGAGAAAGAGGAGGATTTGGAAGAGGTAGAGGACCAGTGGTATGGAACAACAGTCAACAACTAGGGCATTATGCAAGACAATGTCCACTTCCACCAAAAACTTGTATGTATTGTTGCGCATCGGATCATGACACAGAAGAATGTTTAACATTAATGGGAAAGATCCAGGAAAAGAGGAATCAAAACAACTAGAATGTGCAATGGATTTCAGCCGAAGCAAGGGATGAAGGACGAAATATCAACATAGTTACCCGCGGAGGAGCCGAAATAGGGAATGACACAGTCTGATAGGAACCAGTACAACACCACTAGGTGAAGAGGAACACCTAACCAAGGAAGCAATTCAACGCACATAATGAGAAGGCGATATTTAAGCAAGCTAGGCAAGAATTTCAGAAGGACGACATTATGTCGACTTCAACTGCACAACAGACTAAAGAGGCTCTAGAGTACGAGATGCCTCCATCATTGGATCATACTAAAGAAATGCAACCCCTAGGACAAGTAAGTAAAATCAAAGGCTTTTTGCAATCATGTGTAAAAGTATTGAATGATCCATCATCTATCAAAATATTACAAAACATATTAAAAAGATGTAGCATAGAGACAGAAGGAAAACTAGAACAACAAATAGTCAATCACCTACATACAAGGAGAAGAACAAGTAGAGAGTTCAGGCTTAATGCTAATATCGAAGATTTTAACATGGGATATATCATACTGGATCTAGAATCCGAAGTCAATGTATTACCCAAGAAAACATGGCAATGTATGGGAGAGCCCACATTGAGATATTCACCTGTTCAATTAAAACTAGCAAACCAACACAAAGTTCTACCAATTGGCAGACTGAAAGGAGTAACAATAGACTTGGAACGAGTATGCACTAAAGAAGACTTTGAAGTAATTGAGATAATGGATGACACAACACCATATCCAACATTTCTTGGCTTGGACTGGGCGTTTTATAACTAGGCCATAATCAATTTAAAGACACGAAAAATGACATTTGAGTCAGGAGAATATCGAGCGATCCACCATTAGACCCATAAGAAGGGGAAAGGTTTGTAGAACCCACTTGCTTAGACTTAGAGGAAATCAACCAGCTGTACAAAACAACTATGCATGATGAGGATTATGTAAACCCAACTGCAGATGGGATACTCAGTTGGCGAAGCATTACTTCATGTGCGACAGATTCAGATACATGGTTAGAAAACTGGCAACAAAGGCTACAGGAAGTTTCCACAAGAAGATGCAAAAGAATAGACTACACAATAATATGGGTAGACACAGAGATAAGGGAACCACCTAGTTTCCACAGAGTGAATGATATAGAAGAATTCTTGGCACAGTACGAAGATGAAGTTTTAGAAAATCAGAGACTCTTAGCACTTGATATAACACTCAAGGCCACACCTGCAAGATGGGGGGGTGTACACAAGGAAACAATCACAGATTGGTACCAATGTAAGTGATTATTGTGCATAAGGTTTGATGTAGAACAAATAAACAATCAATAATAGAAGTACAATGGATAGGGGGCACCAACGAAACACTTGGAGAAGTGTAGAGCGTTGTGGAAGATGACACCCCCATAAGAATGGCCTCATCATTTCGTGCACACCTTAGAAGGAATACCAAAAAACTGGTATACGGACTAGGAATTGCATAGAGGAACTTCGAGCTTGACAATACTACAACATAATTTTACAATGATTTTCTCATTCGAGCATGAGAACCCCAACATAGATGCAACACTTAAGCATATAAAAGGAGTGATATTCATTAAGGAACCACAAGTTGAAATCATAACAGAAGAACAACAACAGAACAAACAGACAGTGAAAGAACTGTTGTTGTGCTACCATGTGAAGGAAGAAGCACCAGATGAAGACGTTCCATGTGATATTCAGATTGAGGAAGAAAAAGGCAAAAGAGAAGTGGAAGTTCCACCTCTAGAATCTGAAGTAATTGCTGTGTTGATCAAGGTGAAGAAAGTCAACATTGGGACAATTGAGAATCCCAAAATGGCCAGCATTGGAGACTACTGGGATGAGGAAACAATAGAAAGAATAATAGAGTTACTGCGCGAGTACAATGATCTATTCCCCACAACATTTACATAAATGAAGGGCATAGCGGGAGAGCTAAGAGAAATGAAGATACCACTCAGAGATGAAGCAAGACCGATCAGACATCGACCATACATAATAAATCCGATATATAAACAGAAAGTTAAAGATGAGATTGATAGAATGCTTGAAGCCAGAATCATAGAACCCATGGAAGAATCAAAATGGATAAGCCCAATGCTAGTTCAGGAGAAAAAACAAGGCAAGATAAGAATATGCGTCGACTTGAGGAAGTTGAACGATGCATGCCTACATGACCCGTTCCCTACACCTTTAACAAATGAAGTGTTGGAGAACGTAAGAGGACACAAATTTTACTAATTCACTGATGTATTCTCAGGATACCACCAGATCAAGATAGTACAGGAAGACAGATACAAGACCACATTTGCTACAGAATGGGGATCCTACTAGTACACAATCATGCCATTTGGATTGAAGAATGCACCAACAATATTTTCCAGAGTAGTCATCACTGCATTTAAGGAATTTATCCACCATTTTATAGAGGTATACTTGGACGATTGGATAGTCTATAGTTTGTTGAAAGACCATGTAGAGGTCTTACGCCTGATGTTAGAAAGATGCAGGTAGTGCTGGATATCGTTAAACATCAAGAAATGTATCTTCAGAACTTTGTTTGGGATACTTTTGAGCCATATAGTATGAAAGCAAGGCTTATTAGTAGATCCTGCAAAGATTGCAGTAATTGTTGACTTTCCACCACCAAAAATAGTCTGTCAACTAAGAGCGACATTGAGACACACATGGTACTATAGAAAATTTATCAAAGGATACACAATGGAGAAAATATTAAGGAAAGATACAAAGTCTCAGTGGAATGAAGATTGTCAACGCGGTCTAGATACGCTGAAAGAAAAGATGGTAACAACACCAATATTGGTATTTCCAGACTGGGAGAAGACATTCCACGTACATGTAGATGCATCAACCATAGCACTTGGAGCTATTTTGGCGCAACCAGGAGCAGGATATTTGGATCATCCTATAGCATTTGCGAGAAGAAAACTATCAGAATCAGAGCAAAATTACAACACTACAGAAAGGGAAGGCCTAACTATGTTCTACACACTGTAGAAGTTCAGACACTACTTACTGGGAAAACATTTGAAGATGTTCATAGATCACTCAGCCCTTAAATACCTAGTCAACAAGCCAGTGTTGGGGGGGAGAATTTGTCGATGGTTACTACTATTTCAAGAATTTGATTTTGAAGTAATAGTCAAGGTAGGAAAATTGAATGTAGGACCTGACCACCTATCAAGGGTCACGAACGAAGAAGAATCTACAAATTTAGAGGACAAATTTTCGGACGCACAGTTGTTTTCAGTCCATATCATCAATGAATACTTTGTAGATATCATTCATTACTTGAGTACAGGTACCGCGTCACAAGAATATAACACCGTGCATAAGAGAAACCTGGTGGTTCGGGCTGCAGACTATCAGCTGATCGCATGCCACTTATACAAAATGGGTGCAGATAACATCTTGCGAAGATATGCGAAGATATGCACTAGAACATGAAAGACCAAGGGTATTAACAGAAGCCCATGAGGGAATAGCAGAAGGACAATGCGCAGGCAAAACTACCATGCAAAAGGTATTGCGCGTAGGACTATGGTGGTCGACCATTCACAGAGACTCGAAAGAATACTGCCAGAGATGCGATGTCTATCAGAGGATTGGTAAACCCAATAGAAGGGACGAGATGCCACTGTGACCATAGGTAACGTTGTAGCCATAGACAAATGGGAAATAGATTTTATGGGACCAATTAACCCACCAAAAAAAATGACGGGAACAAGGTACATTATCACCGTGACAAAATACCTGACAAGATGGGTATAAACAACACCAGTAAAAGATTGTAGTGCAGAAACAACAACACACTTTCTATTTGAACAAGTAATCATGAGATTTGGTTTCCCAAGAATTTTGATGAGCAACCGAGACACTCACTTCATTAACAACACCATTAAGGCTATGATTGAAGAATTTGAGGTCCATCATCAAAAGAGCACTCCATATCATGCACAGGCGAATGGAACAGTAGAAGCATTTAACAAAATCCTTGAGAATGCACCGAAGAGGATCTGTAATGTCAATAGAGATGATTGGGACCTCAAAATACCAAAAATATTATGGGCATACAGGACTACATGCAAGAATTTTTCAGGACATACACCATTCAGACTAGTATATGGACAAGAATAAATGGTGCCACTAGAATTTTTGGTACCCAGCCTGCGCATAGTAGCGATTACACACATGACAGAACGAGGCATAATCTAGGAGAGGCTGAATCAATTGATGATCATTGAGAAAGATAGGATCCTAGCAGGGTTCCACCAACAAATTCAGAAAGAAAGGGACAAATCTTGGCATGACATACACATCAACAAGAAAAATTTCAAGGAAGGAGACCTCGTTTTGATGCATGACAACAAATCCATTCAACATCCAGGAAAAATCAGAATGCACTAGTTAGGACCGTACGAGGTAAAAACTGTCACAGTTGGGGGATATGTATAGTTGAAAGACTTACGAGGCGCATAAATCAGAGGGATGATCAATGGAAGCTGATTGAAGCTGTACCAGGACAGTCAACCACCCATAACTTGAAAGTCACCACGCAGTGGAAAAAAAAAGAAAGAAAAAAGAGTAGGATATCAAATGGCACCAACAAAGGAATAATGCGCCAAATGGAGAAGGAGAATGCACACTTAGGAATACAAGCCCGAAAAATACAAGGCCAACAGTCAGTTTAAAATGAAAATAAGCGGTAAAGGCTAGGACGTCGAAAAGAAGTGATAAGTGACGAAGGGAAGTAGAATTGAATGCCGAAAATGACTGACGGGACAACGCATTAATCGCGCCAACTGGAGACGACGAGGGGGAGTAATGGAAAGTATGAAAGAACTGGAGGTTCATTGAATCCGTCATAAAGGTAACGTCTTCTAAAAGCTTCACACGATGGCCATACAAAGCAAGGACATGGGAGCCAAAGGCTTATTGCAAAAGTAGAAAAGACAAAAAGCGATATAGTATACCAAGCACAGAGCGAACATTACAGAGGTTGCAGAAGCTACTGAGATCACTGGATGATTGATTCCTACCACCATGGCATTACCAAATCAAGAAAAACCGAGACAGACTGCCAGACACTCTAGAGTTAATACCAAAGCACAAACTCAATCGCAGGAAAGCGAACAACAACCACTAGAGGCCGTAAATGTGGATGAAATCCCATCACCAGATACATCACCAGTAAACCCCACACCCATTCTGGAGGAAACCCAATAGTCAGTACCAAAAAGAATGGACGTGGATATGCTAGAAGGGGGGCAGGGCCAACATAATGAAGAACCAGGAAGACAAGCGCAACCAGGAAACCCTGAAGAAGCCCCGAGAATCAATGGGATGGTGCAAAATCTAGAAATAGTAGCCGAGTAAGACGAATCACATACAATCGTGTTGGAACATCCACAGGAGGGAGCAGTGGAAGACGTCATGAGATGTCTAGAACAATATGCTAAAGAACGATCAATGGAGGCCGGAACCTTGAGTCAGCCACCACCACAAAAGGAGAAGCAGACAATACCTAGGTCACCGCGCAAACAACCCACCGCAACAATTGTTTTTCCGCGCATACCAGAAGGGGTACGGGTAAACGCAGATTTGTTAGGGTATATAGAAAAACTCAAATACTTAGATTGTAGTGTCCCCAAGGCCGAGCCCCGTTGTAAACCATGTTTTGAAAATAATTGTAATTATGTTTTATAGGCTGGTGAGCCAAGTTTTTATAAGATGGAGGCTTATGTGTTTGTTAGGCCAGGGAGCCTAAGTGTTGAAGGCCAGGAGCCTACTGTTGTACTTATATGTATGTAGAACATTTAATAAAATATAAACACCGCCAGGTGCAGACCGACCATGATGAATGAGTGAAGGGGGACTGAGCATCCACAGAGTGGGCAAGGAAT
>SNQJ01S0007233.1:83019-94226 GCA_010110895.2 Picea sitchensis | reverse complement strand
AATAAAAATGAATATGAAATAACATAGAGAACAAACTCATAACACAATAGTGACAGAATTAGGAATCTCCAGATTGCTTTGTATTAATTCTCCAAAAGAGACAGTCTCTATTACAATTAATCAAAAAGGTCCAACCTTTTTTCTTTCTTCAAAATGTATATTTATACAAATGTTTATGCGCTAGAATCTCAATAGTCCCATAGGTTTTCGGTTACAATCAAAGGATTCGAAACGTTTCGTTTCTTTATCTCTGTTCTCATCTGGTACCCGAAACCTGCCTGTTCGCATGCTCCTTGCAGATAACACACTTCTCCACCAACTGTGATATCAACTTAGATGGCTCTGCTTGATTATTTGCCTAAAAAATATAGCAGTCTTTCATCAATAGCGACAACTTTCCTTCCACCTGTTGATCTTTGGCATTGATAGAGCATAACATTATACTTGGTTTAATTAGCCATTTGTCTATGTGCACTATGTCTGTTTGATTTATTTGTGATATTTCGGCTAATTCTCTTTCTTCATTTTCCTTGATATTTAGCATATATTTAGTGTATTGATTTGACCCAGTATCTCCATGCCACTTTCACCATCGGAACCCAAACAAATCTCACTTAACAAACCGAAAATTTCTTCGCAAGATTTCCTTAGCTTCATAGCTTGTTGTTTGCCTTCAGATATATTTCGCTCCCATTCTTTCAACAAGATATTACCCCTGGTCTGCTCTGTGATGGGAAAACTAGAACTACTGCTTGTTTCCCTTCTCGTTGTGGCTATAATAGCCTCCTGGAACACCACTCGAGCTGCTTCGACATCCCTTTCTTTAAGAGAGAGGTTTTCCAACACCTGATCAATGAGTTGGAAGCCGCTTTAAATTGTTTCTACTTTAACAAGNAATAAAAATGAATATGAAATAACATAGAGAACAAACTCATAACACAATAGTGACAGAATTAGGAATCTCCAGATTGCTTTGTATTAATTCTCCAAAAGAGACAGTCTCTATTACAATTAATCAAAAAGGTCCAACCTTTTTTCTTTCTTCAAAATGTATATTTATACAAATGTTTATGCGCTAGAATCTCAATAGTCCCATAGGTTTTCGGTTACAATCAAAGGATTCGAAACGTTTCGTTTCTTTATCTCTGTTCTCATCTGGTACCCGAAACCTGCCTGTTCGCATGCTCCTTGCAGATAACACACTTCTCCACCAACTGTGATATCAACTTAGATGGCTCTGCTTGATTATTTGCCTAAAAAATATAGCAGTCTTTCATCAATAGCGACAACTTTCCTTCCACCTGTTGATCTTTGGCATTGATAGAGCATAACATTATACTTGGTTTAATTAGCCATTTGTCTATGTGCACTATGTCTGTTTGATTTATTTGTGATATTTCGGCTAATTCTCTTTCTTCATTTTCCTTGATATTTAGCATATATTTAGTGTATTGATTTGACCCAGTATCTCCATGCCACTTTCACCATCGGAACCCAAACAAATCTCACTTAACAAACCGAAAATTTCTTCGCAAGATTTCCTTAGCTTCATAGCTTGTTGTTTGCCTTCAGATATATTTCGCTCCCATTCTTTCAACAAGATATTACCCCTGGTCTGCTCTGTGATGGGAAAACTAGAACTACTGCTTGTTTCCCTTCTCGTTGTGGCTATAATAGCCTCCTGGAACACCACTCGAGCTGCTTCGACATCCCTTTCTTTAAGAGAGAGGTTTTCCAACACCTGATCAATGAGTTGGAAGCCGCTTTAAATTGTTTCTACTTTAACAAGAAGACCCTGCTGCGCCTCCGATAACCTTTTTCTGATCTCTATTTCATGGGATTGAAATATCCCGATATCGATTACCTAGATTTCGACGAATTCTAGTCTGGCCCGAAGCTGGTCTATCAATTCTCCCTGCTGGCTTATTTGAGTCTGACTCGTCTGAACCTTCAACTGTGTATGTTCGAGATCGACTTTAAGCCGCTCAATTTATTTTTGATCTTCTATTCTTGCTTGCTCTAAAGTCACACTTGCCTGATCTTTAGCAACAACCTCTGCTGTAGCTAGTTTAGCCTCTATTGTCTTGATCAAATGATTTTTTTGTTTTAGCTGATCTTTTAGGGTCCCGACTGAATAATGGTTCGCCATGGCGAAAGCACCCAATGTTCCTGCTATTTGCGTCGCGAATTCTACTTTCTTCATATTTCTCCCATCAGTTAAAATTTTAAATTTCTTAGAGACAATACCCGCCTCTTGGTAGAGTTCTTGTCTCACAACCACTTTCCTCTTCTTATAGAAGAAGAATTCATTCAGAGGTAGCTCTTCTACTGATATAGGTGTCAATTTTTCACCCAAAATCCAACTTGCGTCCGGGATTTCCTTTGCAGACTGTAGGGGGTTAATGGATGCGATGGGATTGCTGACCTGTTTAGAAGATTTCCTAGGAGTAATGACCAAAGTTGGCTCGCTTGGAGGACCGGAAGCCTCGGCTTCCTGTTTCGGGCCCCCAACTTTCTCTTCTTTATCCTGTTGTTCTTCTTGGCCGGGTGCTGAACCTTTAGAGCCTCCGACTTCTGTTTGCTGCTCCTCTGCTATCGTCGAATTTTCACCCCGTAATACTGGAGGAAGGAAACTCCGCCCATGCTCTTGGAATCTGACAACATCGACCCTCTCTTCGGGCGACAGGGATTGTATTCGAGTCAAAAACTCGTCATACGATTTCGCGCCTCGTAAAATATCATCATGGGGTGAATTCTCGTGCTCAAATCTTTTAAGGCCACAACTGGCCAAATGATTACTCATGAACTTGTGTGGATCGTGTTTCTTGAATTCAATATGAACCAAATTTATATCTTCTAGGGCTACTGCCTTGGCATTTGCATGCCTGAAGTCTAATAATGAATAGGTGTTTAAATGAACAGGAAGAGGTGGCCATACCTTTTTTGAAAACCCTTTCAGTTCTTTACTTATACCTTCGATTACGGTTTTCCTGGCGATCTCGTGAGAAGCCAACCTGTCGGGTATAAGTAAGGGTAAAGTATGAGGAGGGACGAAAGCGCTGAAAACCCTGATGTATGAAAATTCTTTCTCCACGTACCAATCGACCACTCTGCTTAAATTTTTCGTGATGCTATCCGATATCCTGGGTGGCGGATTACCGAAGATGGAAACATGCATCGGTACCATTACCCAGTTGAAGATTTTGTATATGAAATCCTAAGCCTTTTCCTCCCAAAGCTTAGAATGGTATACATGGAATGGCTCAACATCCGATGGAGTCCAGCTCCAATTCATCAAGGGAAAAGGCGTCATGGAACATACTACGTCCATGAGATATGTGGACATAAAAAATGAAACAACTTTCCCGCTCTCTTTCTACGCCCAATATTCTGTAATCCAACTGGTTAGGCTATCTGATAACATTTTGGCCCAGTGGAAAGAAGAGCCTTCTGCTACTGAGTATATCAAGGGCACCAATGGGAGGAAAACATGTTTGGTGTCTTCCCTCCTGTAAAATCTACAGGTCATCATCGCTACGTATTTGAACTGTGGTTCCAAAGAAGATATGGAATAAATCCCATTGTTGTCTGCCCTAAACTTCACTGGGTGTGAGACCCAATCCTTGATCAAATCAGATAAACTTTTCGCGTATTTCTCGCATTCCTTCTGTTTAAAACCCTCTAGAAACTCTGCATTATATGTGAAGTCTGATGTGGGTGGTAACTTGTACATTGCCTGTAACTTTTCTGGTCTAAAGGTCCCAACAATGACCTTCTACTCGTTGATGATGGTTCTGGTAGGGATGTCTACATGATCTAGCGCCTATTGGATCATGTCATAGTAAGGCAGAAGGTGTGTCTAGGCCGCTACTTTGTGCATCTCTGCCTGGACAACGATCTTGTATTTGGTAGTCATGTCGTCTTTCTCGTTGTCACTGGAATCATCCGAACAGTTCACCACATCTGATTGCAAAACCTCTAAGACGTATGACCAGGTTCGTACGGAATCAACGCTCCGAGGTGAAGTATCTGAAACATTATCAGAACCTTGTCCTGAAACCTCAGCGCTTTCCTTGGATGCTTTTCACAGGGAAATGACAGGGGATTGTAACTTAGCTCTTCTGCAATAAAAATGCGTATACGTATAGAAGTTAGCTTACTGAGAAAAACTTATCTGTGCGGGATAGAAATGAAATTTATGAATAAAATAGGAAGCAAAAGATCTATATCTTCGAACATTTAACATATCGACGTCCTTACGAACAGAACAGTCCAATCATATTTAGATAGAGATTTTGGCAGTAAAAACCATATCCTTACTTTGTTGTTTCTCCTTATTTCCAATTAATGCCATAAAATTTGACGGTTCATGGCACAAGCTGGCGCAAGGAACATTTGAAATTACCTCGTAAACTGTGCATTATTATCATTTGCATTAAACATTGATTATGTTGGCTTGGCTTTTTTAATCGAGATTTAAATCAATATTTCGACGTTCGTTGTATTGAGACTTTTAAATCTATCCTTTCGAGCCTCTAAAACCCGAGATTGCGATGATTAGTTTTAATTTAGCAAGGACGTAACTAGGATTAAGTGCTTTAATTAATTATGCTTTAATTTATATCGCGACTTCGCGGCTCGGGACTTCGAAGGTATAGTTTTCGGGAGGAATGTTAGCCGAGTCGCGAAATCCTGAGAAACTTAATCATGGTCAAAACTAATCAACCCTGACTCTAACCTGGGTTACTTAGTTAAAAGTTTCATGGCTTCGTGTTTCGGAGTTTTAACGGTAATGTTTTAGGAGAGAGTGAACGCCGAGATGCGAAATCTCGACAACACTTGACTAAGGTTTACATGGTCTCACTCTGAGGTAAACTTTTAAAACTCTTCGCAACTTCGCACATCGGGGTTTGCAAATCTTGTGACTTGTAACTCATGAAGAACGATATTCCGAGGTACAAAAAGCAACAACCTTCGTTTAACGATAAAAAGTGGTAACTTAAAAAACATCACATCCCCCGCTATTTCGCATGACGAGACTACTGAGATTTTTAGTAGGTGAATGTCATGAAGCGAAAAAGAGCTTAAGAACCGACATTTGACTTTTAAAATAGATTTGAACCAAATGAAAAAGGCGTCTCCAACAGATGGAATGCAATGTTTTCAAAATTAATTAATAAATATGACCTTGTGATATTGTGTCTAAGAGGGTAAACATGATGGAATGCAATTTTTTAAAAATTAATTAATAAATACGACGTGGCAATATCGTGTCTAAGAGGGAAACTGAAGAGAGGTGAGGTGGGGGCGTATTTTCTTTCTCATAAGGCTCTCCCAATTTTGATGCATTATGAGTAGGTAGGGAATGTGATTTCATAAATTTAAAATGTAGTTAGATAATATGTTAATAAATATATAATAAAGATGTGGTCTTGCCGATGGAGTTGCATGGATGCTACGGTTAACTTGTACGTGAAGAAACCCAAATTTTCATCCAATCCTCAAAGTGGAGTAGATTCCAAGTGCACTATCAACAACAAGCGATCCGGTCTTACCTACTTAGTGTGCAAGTTTTGTGCTACTTGATTATGTAGTACATATAGTAGAGATACACTTATATCAAAGAAGTACATTACATTAAAAACACATTCCTTAGCGATTCAACAATTGGAACAATGATGATGCAGGCTTGTGGAGAAGAATGGGTAAGTTAAGTTGTTGGGTTCGATGCTCAGTGCCTTTGTAATGCGAACTCGCATAATAGTTGCTCTTAAGGGATCGATTATGAGTTCATCGAAGAGAACATGCAGAATAAGATCCAACTATTGCTGCAATCAAATCTTCACAAGAAGATTCTGGTGCTGATCAACGATGGAAATCCTGTTTGTGAGTCCATGATTATTGTGCAATACATAAACGAGGCATGGGACATACATCACTATTTAAATAATTTGTTGTATATACATACCTATTCAAGGCATCTGTTCCATCTTTAATTATGATTTTCGAATCCCACAACAACATATCCCACTTGGTACAGTGCACAACTCTCCACATCACCCCCACATTCATAGTTTTCCAGAAAATGTTCAACTGCATTTATTTCCCGCCGCTGCCCGAGAAATAACGGGTTGGTTTTACTAACCAATTAGATTTGAACAAAATGATTTTAAATAAATAAATAAAATAAAAAAATTCAATGTGTAATGTAAAACTTTGGACGATGGCTATATACCTCCATAAGCGACAGGTATAATATACCTTCGCAGGCAGCATATATAACATATATAACCAGTACGCATGTTCACATGCGCAATACCTGCCGTCCTCTTTAACCCGCACGACAGGTATTGCGCATGCGAACATGTAGTGGAGGAGCATTAAACCGCACAGAGGAGCATTAACCCGCACGGATCTGCAGTGCAGCGACATGTCAGGACCCCGCCGTCGGCTCGGCAATAAGACATTCATTTCAATAGCCAATGGGAGGTTGCCAAAAATAAATTTAAATAATTGAAATAAATAAATAAAATCCATTGTTAAAGTATGGCATTAGAAAAGTATACAAATTTTTGGTCAAAGACTAGATTAATAGAAGGTCAACGCGAACTCATCGCTATATACCTGGCCTTCGGCAGGTATAATAATAACACATGAATACAAAGGTAGCGAAAATCGTCTGTCTTGAACTTGAACGATGCCGATGTCAAATCAGATATCAATTGCTAACACACAATATGATAGTATATTGAATGTAATACCAATGACATAATATGTTGGTATACTGGTAAAACTAATGACATAATAAGTTAGTATATTGAATAAAATAATAAGGGAACATTATTTCTTGATATCACAAGGTATCCATAATCGTTCATACACTTATGAGAAACACAACCCATTCAAAATTGTCTTAAATAAATATATTGATTTAAATATTGAAAAATATAATATTAGAGAATAATCGAATAATACTATATTAAACAATGTTTCTCCTATACATATCGAGTTAGAAAATCCTTGCCCTAGTAAACCTTGTGTCATGTTCATGTTAATCAAACTAATACAATGTTTCATTCAATATCGACATGAGGGTGGACATTGATGAACTATATCAATCCAATGATCTATTGATTGGAATAATATTGTTTGATGTCCTTTTGCAAGCAACAATATACAAGTTAGAGTATTGGTACTACTCATCTTGTTCATGTCAATCAACTTTGTAGCATATGGTTTTCACACTTTAATCTTGACATACACGTATCCACTTATAGTACCATGGTGCAACCTACTTTGGTGATGTTTTCCATATGTGATCCACCAATTGATAACTTAGTTACCTCTTTTCCTTCATACAAAGGCCCTTCTATGTTGAATTACTCTCCCTTGAGTCACCCTACCTTATCCTAAATAAGTGACCTTCTTGGGATGTATAATGTTGGAGTAGGATCCCCTATAGCTTCTTCTCTTGTCTTTGTCCTTTGATAACCAATTTGACTTCGCTAACCCTTTGGGGCACTCGCTTCCTTTTTAGAATCTATCTTGGGCTCCAATCCATTAATCAAGTCTACATTTGGTTAAGATGTTTCATTTCAGATCCTCAATGGATCAAATTTTATTGGAAACACATAATTGGGGTTCCATTTGGTTAAACATTCCTTGTCTCTTCTTGATTTATTAGTTCCAAGTGTATTGCAAATTTCTTGGGTTGGTGTCATAATTCACAAAATAAAGTACATTGTTTTAAGAAAATAATTGTGGTACAACACTTGAAACCCACATTCATAGTCAAAACCTGTAGTATGCTTCTTCCATATATAATGATTTTCCTAATAGTCACTTAAGCCTGAAGGTGCTTTCCTTTCCTATTTATATCACTCCTCTCCTTATTGTAAAATATCTTTGAAAACCTATCTTGATGGAACACTTCTAAATCAACTTAAAATATTGTTCTAACTCTCCAACTCCTCTTCCAAAATTCATGGGTTGCTTACTCTGTTCATCTCAAACACATCCATAGTGATATCTTACCATTGACTTATTTTCCTACTTGAAGGCTTGTTGTCTTGTCCTAGGTCATCTCCATTGGATTTGTCCCTTCTCACACTATGGAGGATTCAAATTCTCTACCTCATGGGAATTTTCAACACAACTAGGTCAAGAGAGATATCACCTTTCTTAGGGAACTTTGGGTCATCATACAACACTTCATTGTTTCATTATTGTATATGGTAGATTTAGGGTGTTTCATTGCATTGTATTGGAGATCACAATCAAGTCTATTTTTATTAAAGGTGTAGTGATGTGTGTAGGTCTATTTGAGTGGAGAAAACCTCTCTTGGAGGTCTATCCTATATCTCATATTTATCCCAAGAAACTTCATCACCTACACTAATGTTTTTTGGGGTGAGTTCATTCATTTTCACCTCTATTTCAACTTCCACGATTATGTTAATTAGCTCATCGAAGGAGGTTGAAAATTAACCCTAGTTAGTTTGTTGTACTTTGTTAGTTTGTATTATTTATTATTTGTAGTTGAACCCTAATTGAATTACCGTTATTAATAGATAGACCTAGATCATATAATTAAAACTAAAACCTTAATTAATCTAGTGACCTTCACTCTATCTCTTCTCATTTTTTCTTCCCCTCATAGGGTTTCTTAGTTTTACCCTAAAATCGAGTGGCAACTCAACTCTCTACATCCTCCTTATGGAGTGTGGCACTTTAATCTAATTGTGACACTACACTTTAGCTACTCCACTGGGTGGTTCCTGCCAACCCTACATTTTATTGAGTAAAGGCTCCTTCCTCTTGTTTGTATACTTTTTTCCTTTTCTTTTTCTGAGGACGACTTTTGTTGTACTTGGATTTTCATATTCTTACTTTCATAATTCTTATCCAAGCTATGATCATGCCCTTCCATATATTTCCTTGAGATGGGAATAAGGAGTTAGCTACCTTCACCCAAGTATTCCTCTAAACACACATTGAAATTCATATTCAAACCAAAATACAAGAATGCACATTCAAAAAGAACAGTTGTAAGTTGTGAAAGTATCATAAAGTCACCTCTCATAACACCATAGATTGTCAACAATTAAAACATAAAAACACAACTTAATTGTAACAACCCTGGTTAAATAGATGCATAGGGATGATTAATTATAATTAATTTGATAATCTGACTGTCCTAATATGTTAGTTAAACAATAATTATTTCTTAAATAATATTAACTAATTAATTATTATTAATTATTTGTCCATNAAAACATGAAATATTGATTGTGTGAATGAAATCCCAAAAGGATATTACCAAGATATCTTACACTAATATATTACAAAGCCCACTCTAATACACAATTAACTTAATTAGGTTTCTATAAATAAATTATTTTGGAATTAAATAATTTTATTTACCTTACTGGACCGCGTCCTCCTTGAAGCGCACGTCGAAGCTAGCGGTGGCACCAGGCGAAGCCCCGGTTGAGGGCAGGAAAGAGAGCGAGGCGGTGGTGGAGGGTCGAGATAAGAATTGGAGACTTCTCCTATTCTTTGTTGTTCCCTTCTACGATGGAAGCCCATTTTGTCGGACTCCAACTCTATTCGAGATGCTACTCAGCTGGTCTCGAATTTTCTCTTCAAGCTATGACTGGCTCTGTTATTTTCATCTCTATGCTCTGTTATTTGCCACGGTGCATAAAGGTTAATTAATAGAGCAATGGTTGGCTAGTTCGATCCACAATTATCTCTTTTCTCTTCAGCGGAGGTTGAATTTTTGGCGTAGGATGAGCTGACAGACATTATTCCAAACATGCGCATGGATTCTTTAAACATGATTTGTGGAGATTTTGGTTCGTTCCGTCCTCAAATCCCTGCAAAAGCACCACTATGGTTGGCAATTGCATCAAAGAAACATGGGAATTGTAGAATACAGCCACCAAATTGGATGACTGTTGCCAATTTTTGAGGAAATTGTGTGAATTGGAGCATTTTTGGTGCATGCAAAGAATTGGATCAAGGGCATCGAGTAAGAAATTTTTCAAGGTGCATAGCTAGAGAGATTGACAGAAGTTATTGATGTTGAGCGTGAAGCCCGAAGAGAATTTGAACCATTGCCATTCCATTATGTGGAGATATCGATGTTGCTTTTCGACTACGCACGTGATGACATGCCTTTTCAGAATGTTTTAAACTCCCCGAAATCCTTCTCCAGCTTGAGGGTGCTCATAGGCAGGATGCTCGCTACGGCCTAGGTGGCTCTGGGAAAAGAAGAACAACCTGTGGCCTCATCAATGAGGCACTCCAAGTAGATCTTCACCCATAGTGACTGCACCATCTGATCCGCCCTGTCGCAAGAAACCTCGAGCAACTCCCAGTGTTGTTTCAAGTTTTCAAGTGCGTTGTCTGTGTTGGGTGTCTCTGCAGTGTCTAAGGATTGCCTGGATTTCAAAAACTTCCGCCGCGATTGCAATAAAATCATCGTGGGCTTTCTCTAACTTCTCTATTGAGTCTATTAGCGACTCTTATGTGGTATCCAGGGGCAAGTCTAGTGAGGGGCGAGTCTTTACACAGACCGCTGAAGCCAACTCAGCTTTCAGATCTTCAAACAAATAAATTACTTCGTTTGAATACTATAAATGAACCTAATTAGCAAAGGCAAAAAAAAAAATCTCTAAACAAGACTGGAAACCTATCTATGTGCTATTGTTCAAAATTAATAGTAGGCATTTAAAAATGCACACCTCTTCCAAAAAGATCAAAGATGCCCTACCAAATATAAATATCCAGTTTCTATGCATATTACCGTTGTTCTTTGGCTACAGAGATGATCACAATTTAAGTTTTATATCAAGGATCTTGGAATCCAATTTTTTTTTATTCATTACCAACAGAGAGCATGGTATCCATATTTTTCACATCTCACCAAAGGCAACACAAGCGCAGATTCAAACAAGCCGAACAGTCAATCTAGAATAGTCCAGAACCAAAAACAAAACCTGGAAATACAAGTCTACGAGTTAATGAAAAACAACACACATAATACAAGCCAACGACCAACGCCGGAAGCCATCACCTGGCAAACGAGGAGGAGAATCCATGAGAGAAGGTCATGGCAGTCGACCGCGTAACCCGAACCCTTGCAAGAAGAAATAATAATGAAAATAGGAATTAGGGTTACGGGAATAGTTTAGGGTTTAGGT